>CM038482.1:2433549-2640416 GCA_021464305.1 Kandelia obovata
TTTGGTATCCTGCAATTTATTGTTATCATCTCACTTCCAGTTTCTTATCATTGTCTCTTTTTCTTTGTTGCCGTTTGTTATTTCCTAAACTGTCACAAAATTTCTTCTTATCCTGTGGACAGAGTTTATTTTAAGGGCAATGTCTGGGCAGACCATGGAGAGTACATCTAGTAGCACCCAGACTAACTGTCAAATGGGGAATGAAGACAAGAAGACAGCGGTTCATCAAGAAATAAGCAGAATGAACCAGCTTCCTGCAACCAGTAGTTATGCAACTCATCGCTTGCGGGTTCTTAATAAGGTTCTGCAACTTTTGTCCGTTGAGGTACGACTATGTCTAATTTCTTGAAAGAATAGCTCACTTTTGACTCTTTTCAACCAACCTTTCTTGTGTAATTCAGTGGATACTATTTTTTGTGGGCCTGAAAAAAGAGAGGACTCAGAGTTCCATGATAGAAATTGCCAATTTGACAAAAAAAAATTTAACTATTTTTCTCCTATTGTTTGCTAAGCACCCAAAACCTGTCTTTGATGCTTTATGGAGAAGTGTGATTTCTAACTGCTGTCTGTTCTTGTTCTTGTTATGTTACTAATCATTCTGTTCTTGATTTCATTATGTTAGAGGACCATCTCACAGGACGAGGAGTTAGAGTTGCTTTTTGCTGGCCTGCATCTTTGACCTGATTTATATAGTCTGCGGCAAGTTACCCCCTGAAATGTTCATCAGAATGTAATTACTCTGTCGTGTTGTTGTACTTTAATGGGTCTGCTTTAATTTTGGATATGTTGGCTTCAAGCATAGCTCCTAACTCCCAATGGGTAGTTAATGTTGTTGGCAACAGTATTCACTCTTGCTAATCATGTAAAAAAGTTGGATTGTTTGCCCTTTGGTTTAGTTAAGAGTATACCAAGGGGTTTTGGGCTTATCGACGCTTGTAATTTAAAATATAGATCCAATACTGTGATGAAATTAGCGGTTATTTCTGTCAAGCATGATATGCAATTTTGATTTTGCAAGTTAATTCAGTGTTCAATTCGTTGAACTCAATTTCTGGCAATGCTAACAGTGTTGTTTCTCCCTCTTGACTAGAATTTTAATTCATGATTTTCCTTTTCACCAAGCACTTTTGTTACGTTTATTCCCATGTCTTTGTAGAAGTCGCCTTTGGCACTTGGTAGACTCCGCTGCAACTGACGTAATTTCTTCCTAGTCCTTTTGGTTTGTCCCGCTGATATTGAGTATTAAGTTGCGATAAAAGAAAAATATGTTGTTTATAAATTACCCCATTGGATGATCTCTGGAATTATCTAGCTTCTAGTTACACAAGGGCTAATGTTCCTATTCCAAATCGTCTTTCTGTATTACAAATTTTCCATCATCAATCAAAGTTGCCGATGAGTCCCTCAACCTAGAAATAACTTGAAAATTGCATTGGGGAAGGATGTTCAGTCATGTTCCATTAGTTTTGTATTTGCCAGTTTTGTCCTCAAGTTATCATCTCGCATTCAGTTTGCAAAGGCCAATGCATTAGCTGTTAGACAGTTCTTTCTCAAAATCACGAAACCACATTGCAGAACACAAATTCTCAGCGCAGGTTCTGCATCGCTGCTCGAAAACATTGCTTGTTTCAGCAACAATAGACAATAGGTCCTCAGGGTTGACATGTACTTTGACACACAAAAAATTGCACTGATAGTATTCTGAAATGTTAAACTGTAAAATTTGTATTAGCATTTTACCATGGAAAGAGGCTGGCACCTTACAAACACGAACGTAGATAAAAAATTAGGATGAAGTCACGATCCAATTTAGCTGCCATATCCAAGAGTACATGATTCCTAACGCACAATATATAGATATCAATAAAAGAGGCATAAAAGGAAGCTTATCACCGAGAAAGTAAGGGTGTAAAAGCTGACCCCACATCTCAACAACCAAAAGACCAAAAAGACAGCATTTCTCAACCCATCCAATGCGGAATCGGCTTTTGTCATCTATGGCATCAAAAACTCCATGCAATTCCACTTGTTCACCTCGTTTCTTTGCTGAAGCATTAGGATCAGCTGCTGTTTTCTCGGTGAATTGCAAGGAAAATGCGTACCACATAAGAAGGGAGTGCAATATTAACAACAAAACTTTGATTGGATATTCTTGGACTTCATATAGAAGAGGAAATAAGGAATAGCAGGACACTGCATAACATACAAACATAGCTTCCTCAATCATTAGTTAGAACAAATGGCAAGAAAAAAGTAATGCAGTGAGTTAAAATCTCATCATCGTTATTTTTATGTAATCACACATTCACCCAATAGTTGTCTTGAGAATCAAAGTTATATAGACAATCGTACCAATAGAAAGCAAGAAGAAATGCCTTGCGTCCTCCAAACTGTTAACAGCAACTATAGCCAAGGGAATAACAAAGTGGAGAGAAGCTTTCTCATGAACATGCCACCCAAACATAAAGCCACAAGTGTAGGCATAAGATAACCATCTAGCAACCAATTTAGGCTGGGGATTCTTCCAAGCTTTGATAAGAGCAGGAAACAACACAAGTAGGACCATGGTGAATGTTATCAAGGGGGTAACCTGGCATTCCATTAGTCTAAATGTAAATAAAACAACTAAGATGCCAAAAATCAATGAAAAGAAACACCCAGACCCAAGTTGAGATATTATCAAAGTTATACAAAAAGTTCAAAATATAAGCCATTATTTGACTAAACATCTTCAATAAGATTAATTTTCCTACAGTTTGTTCAAAAAGTTTGATTAGAAATGTACAAGCCTCCCTTCAACTGTAAGATTGTTTTTCCAATATCAAGCAAAACAGACAACATTTGCAATGGCAGTGAGGTGTATGGAAAATGATAAAAGTAGGGTGACAACTTGCAGAAACTTAAATAACCGAAGCAATTTGCAAGATTTAGTGTTTCAGCATAACCAGGGGAACTGCCATCAATATCTCTTACACTTCATTCAGTATTGTTGTATTATATTACCTGAGGTAGGATGGCAAAGGGAGATGAATCCCCTACTAGCCCACCTGTGAATGAAGCTGCTGGCATCTGGATGTTCAACCCAAGCTTTCTGAGCAGGAAAGCAAGCCCCTTGTCTAATGTGATATAGAATACCCAAAAATTTGGGGCCCAGTATGCATGGCAAAGTCCCCTACCAAAAGGAAACATTCGGCCGACAACTTGCTGTATCTGCAATGTAAGAATTATATGAGTGCAATATGCAATATGGTATGTGAGATAGGTGAAACCTTCAATTGTCAGTTATTGAGCACACTATGGATCACTAGGCTAAATTTGGAACAACATCAGATAATTCATGGTTTCTCCCTCTTTGCATGTGTGTGTGTGTGAAACAGCATCTTCAATGCTGATTGGGCAACATTATATAATTGTTATAAAATGACCAATACTGTGCTTTGTATAAGCCTGAAACCAAAATGTGGATGGTGTGAGGATAAATTAATGGCTTCAACCATGTAACAGTGATCAACAAATGATATAAATTATAACAGGGCAGGGCAATAACCATTCTACATTCATTAACAAGACAACAATAACTCAGTACTGTGCAACAATTTTATGCAAGCCTTCTATATAAGGTTCATCCTCACAAGAACTAAAAACATACCAAAGATGGATTACCTGTCCATTGTACAGAAATGGGCCATATGCAGCTGCAAAAACAGCCACAACCATGGTACCGATACTCAAAAGCAGCAAACACCCCTGAGTCAATCCTTTCCAGCAATAATGCTTCAACAAGTACACAAAATAGACTGGTGCAGCCACTGCAAACAAGTGCTTAAAGCACAAGAGGACCGCAAAGAAAAACCCACCCATCAAATCCCTGCCTTCTTGTAAGTACGAAATTGACAGCATCAACAACCCAAGCAAAAAGCCATTATACTGAAAGTGCATGTGGTCCACAATCAAAAGACCAGGAGACCAAAGAACCAAAATCCAAATAGAAATTCTCTTCCTAAACTCCAAATTTCGAGTCAATCTGTAAACACCATATAGAAGACACAAATCCGACACAATAACACTGGTTCTCTGGAAATATAAGACTCTGTCTGATTTACAATTGAGTCCTTTATTAATATCTGTAATCCGGGGATCAATGAAATGGGCAAAAAAGGACAAAACATATTCAAAGAAGGCAAAGAAAGGAGGGTAATCGAGAGTCCAGGGGCTGGTCTCATCCAGATACCATTGTGATAGAGGAAGAGAATGGGTTAGGGCAAGCCAGTGCCTGTGAACCTCAAAGTCTGTGCTGTGGTAAGATGGTATCAGCAGTAGTTTCACGCATGCTGCTATGCCATAGAACCAGAGGATTTGCCGCAAGACACAGTGCTTGCTCTGGACATGCTTTTTTGGGGCTTCCATTTGAAATGTGGGAAACACAGAACTTCGGCAATAGTATACACAGAACTATATAACTAAGCCAACAGTATCAACTGGGCGATCCAGTGTCTCCACTAATTCACCACCACAAACGTTGCACCAAATTCTGCTTTGTACAAATAAACAACCTGTAAGCGTCTCTCTTGACAAATGCACATGACATGCAATTGCACAAATTGACATTACAGAGAAACCAATGACTAATAACAAAACTGAGAGAACATCAAACTAAGTTATCACACAAAGGTACAACCAAACATTAGATTCATCATTAATTACATCCAAACTTATCGATCTCCTACGCTCCGACGTTCACATAGAAATACCTAGACATGTAATTGAATCGCAGCTAAAGCAACACAAACAACAGATCAAAATCGCGCAAAGGAAAAAAAAAAAGACAAAAAAGCCTTTCAAATCGAACAAACTATGCGACGTTCCTAGAACCTTTTGGCGAGACGAGAGGGAAAATAGGATATATCCGTCAAAATAAGTGGAATTTTAGTGGTGAAGTTCGATTTTTCAAAAGGTCAAGGGGTCACCTTTCTGTGCTTGGCATTGAGCTTTTTAGTGAAGTCGGTCTTCACGTTCGTGGCGACCAAAGAGACAACAAAACTCAAACCGTGAGAATCCAGAGAGATAGACGACAGCCGACGAAGAAGAAGAAGCCGAGGCCAATTCAGTCTTTCACACTTTGTCTCCCATGGTGACAGAGCGAGATCAAGGAAAAACACCAAGCCTCTTCGCCGCTGAACGTTTTTTTTTATCTATTAAAACTTTATTTATTATATATATATTTATTTATTTATTTATTACCTTTATAATTTTGTTTTTTCTTATATATAAGCATATATAGTTAGAGAAGATAATATTTCTTATAAATAACATCTAAAGTTTCTATATATTTTATTTATGATTCCCAAGTATGGATGAGAAGGGGCTATTTTCTTGTGCGTCGTGTGTGTGTGTTTATTTTATGACGTGAATTCAAAATTATTTTTTTTTTCATATTTTGATAATTCATTAATTTTTTTTCCTAAATTGGGTATCTAAAATAAATAAATTTTAAATTTATAGCACATAAAATAACAAAAAAAAATTTCCATCTTTTCTTCTATATTTCTCTCTCATATTTTCTCACCTTTTAATTTTTTTTATTTGGATAACAAAGTAAGGGAAGAGAAAAATGAGAAGAAAAAAAATTTAAAAAAAAAATACAATTTGTCATATTTTTAATATTTAGAACAGAGCATAGGAGGGAGAAAATTGAAATTCTTTTTAAAAAAAATGAGAGAGAGGAAGAGCCAAATAATATTTGTTACAATTCTATAAGTATTACTAAAAAAATTAATATAAATAAATTGATCATTTTATGAATTAAGTAGAAAATTAGTAATTTTCATTTCTATTTTAAAAAAGAATGAATTTGGGTATAAAAATACTTTTTTGCTAATTACGTACACTGAAATTTTGCCTAACTTTTATTATTTATTTAAAAATAGTTATAAATTTGTTTTAGAAAATCAAAGAACGAGCATATGAACTTTTACAAAGATGTAAATATTGGAACAAGAATTACTTTTTCAAAAAAAGAATTATCTTTTATTATTTAAATGTCACACTAAATATTTTTAAAAAATATTTTCTTCTATTCGATGGATATATGAGCAAACTATCAATTTCAATAAAATCATGAAACTTATATTATAACACAAAGAGTAAATTAACATGAAATATCTCCCCCTCTCTCTACAACTTCACCACTGTTTGTCCCGTGCCCCTCTATCTATCTATCTATTTACACTGTAAGAGAAGTTGGGGTAATCACGTGGATTGATTTCTTTTCATTGCATGCGATGTTCCTCGTTTATTATTTTTCTCACATAATACGTTAATCAAGGAAAAAAGAAAAAGTTGAGAGCCAGCATGTATACATTGAACAAGGGGACAGCGCGCAAGAATTTATCACCCTGGAAATTTTCGGAATACCAAGCAAACATTCAGAAGGTATACATCTGCATTTGGGTGGCTCACTTCCTCTGAATTCGCAGTGTTGTAGGCAGTCTATCTAGTGAGCACATTCTCTAGTTTGTCTCGGAAATTAAGCATAGTCCAGTAGAAAAATACTTGATACCATGGCACAAAATTCACAAGCATGTGCTACTGTGGAAAATTATTCCCTACATAGAATTCAAACGATGTTTATACTACAGCAACCTAACCAAATCAAAAACAATAAACCATTCTTTAGTACCAATCACTCTGCATGCCTTGGTCTTGAAGAGGGTGAAGTCACAGGTCCCTGAATCGAAGAATATAGAGTGCATGCTTGTCTGCTCCAGATGCATTCCTCATTCACACTAATCCGATAGTATTAACATACATTTGAACCCCAAGCATAAAGTGAGGATGTTACGGCTAATAAGCCTTAGCCTTCATCTCTTGTTTTAATCCCTCAATCTGCATCTTTTATTTCTGCTTCAACGTCAACAACTGCTGAAGGAGAATCCTTTCCTACACCATCCACAATAGTTATTAGAAGGACATCAACCATTCAACATGACAATAATGTAGCTTGATTAATAAAAGAGAGGAAAACGGTTTTCTTTCTGCTTACCTTGATGATTAAATAATCATGTAAGGCAAGAAAGTTACATTAGAGTTTGTCAGAACAAACTTGGACACCTTTTCAGTGTTGTTTCAATCATCTATGAAGTTTCATGGAGGATTCCTCACATTCAAACTCTTCCGCAAGCATAAATAAAAGACTTTGAGAAGACTCTTTGTGATGTTTGGAATGCCTCTATTAATTTTTGTTAGAAGCTTTCTTAGCTAGTGTTTCTTCTTGCATTTTTCGTAATGTGTCTTGTTTCCTGGAGATTACTAATAATTTGTTCATTCATTGAAAGAAATTAAGTCCAGTTACAAAGTTTTAAGAATAAAATAGAGAACAGCCACAAAACTAAACCAAGGACTGTATTTAGTAGGGCTTATTATACAGGAAAACAGCAAAGCATACAGTATTTCAACACCCTTTTGTAAACATTATTTACAATGCAATACATAGTTGAACTAAGATAAGGGAACTTAAATGGGAGGTTAAAGAAGCAGGGATTGAGGTGGTGAACCTTTATTTGAACTACTATAGAAGTCACTGAATGCTTGTCCAAATGCTGTGGGTTGTTTGGAAAACTTGACAGAGTCTCTCACAAACTCATCGTTCACCACTGAAATTCAAGCAATGCATAATAACAATTAACAAGTTTGTAATCTGATGAACAAGCAGTGAACACAAGGAAGTATCTCAAAGACAAATCTCAGGACATAGTGATAAAACTTAATGACAGTCGTAGTCATAGTTCAGCAAGAAACTTTGGATATTAGAAAGAAAAAATTTGAAAACATAGATTTAATTGGAAAAAACATTTTAACTGATGTAAACACAGGGTTTAATGTTCCATAAAGCATGCAATTTGCAAATCTTTAGGTGTGTGCCATTTCTAAACTCAGCATAAATAGCAAATGATTATTTCCATTTTCATTAGAGAAAGAGCTGAAGGGACTAAAGTTGAAAAAAATGGAAAAGCCTGCATATTCCCAAATCCTTCACTTTAATTTCTTAAAAAACACACTTAATTAATTAAAGAGATTGCCATGCATGTTAACTCCTTTCCATGAAGTAAAAGCTGGATCCTATGATCAAGAGTATCAAGGAAACAGTCATACTGCATGCTTTACAGTGCACATGAAAGTTGTAGCTGAAAAAATGCAAAAAGGCGCAATTAAACAATGTGAATCATATTTCCTCGCTAAATCATATGTGCCAGCATTCTGCCATATGCACCCAGTTAGAAGAAAAATTCAATACCCAGCTGAAATTAATGTTGTTCCAGCCAATTTGCGGAAAAAAAGAGGATATCAAGTGGGATAATCCAGCCATCATGTAGATTCAACTAAATGCACCCAAAATAACTGATTTATTTGCAAGCAATAACTGGGGTACTCCACAGCAAGATGAATTGTGGCAAGTGTGCATGTAGACACAAATGCAGTAGAGATTATCAACATTTTAATTCAACATTACAGTGAATTGTTCTACTTCCTGATTAGAACAGCATGTAATTTCGCTATTAAGAGACCGCCACTACAAGAAAGCAATCACTAATTTTTGAAATGAAAGAAACCAAGAACTAGCTTTCACCTGAGAATGGTTGACTGCAAAAGGGGCAGAACTGCAATTCATCATTCAAAGTCGATCTGCAAAACATAAGATTGTAGTCCAACCAAAACAACCATGAATGAAAATCTCATAATAGTTTCTGTAAGGTTGATTAAGTTGCAGTCATTACTTGAAAATCTGGAAATCATTTCCACAATTTGGGCACTGTAAAGACACCATAACACAGAATTAGAAATCACTTAATGAAAGCAGATGATGATCAAGAGCTCAAATATTAGAAATTTCCAGGATGAAATATATATATATATATATATATATATATAGGACAGGTGAACAGAGAAAGCAATGAAGCCATACTGTCCCCTGAAGCATATCGCGTCCTGCCCACCACAGAAAGGCCCCCAAGCCTAAAATAGGAATAAGCACTGCAAGAAGCTAGATAAAGAGAAAGCATAAATCAACAAGACCCGCTACAGATATTTATAACCTACCAGAAGGAACTTCAACAAAGGCTAAAGAGACAAACAATACAAAAATATATGAATTAACATAAATATATCAATTTCACTAAAAGACATGGGTACTGGAGAACAACTGAAGAATCAAAGACTAATTCCAGCAGTACACTACTGATCAAGACACAACACTGCCGAGGAAAGAACAATTTGGCTAATCAAATATACCCATTTTTGCCTTTCACTTTGAGAGTGCCCATATTAAGATACAAATGGATGATATTTTAACAAAAAAGAAGGTGCAGAAAGGCATACCCAGATAGAGATGACAATGTCAAAAACCCAGCCAATAGCATCCAAAACCCAACCAAGCTGCCCAGTCACTGACAGATAAGTCAAGCCAACAGCCAAAGCAATATTTCCCAGAAGCCTAACAGTGCCACTATTATCTCTTCCACCACCGCCACCACCATTAAATCCAAAACCTTGATTAAACCTCACCAAGACCACCCTCCTCTTTTGCCCATCTTCTCTCACTAAAATCCCATCTTTTCTCTTCACCACTTCCAGTGAGCTCCATCTCTCCCTAAAGGCCTTCCATTTGCATCCATTTCGAGTAAAAGAAGCAACCTTTGAGCTTGGTAGAGAATTATAGTTAATGGGTCTTTTGTGTACAAAAGTATCTGGGGTCTTAAGGGGGGAAAAATTGACAGGCAATTGCAGTGAAAGTGTTTTCATGGAAATAATATTGCTAATTCAGACAGAATAGAAGACACCCTTTATGCTTTTTCTCTTCAATTTTCTCTAGATTATTTTTGGGGCAGAGGACACGGCATTGAATATAATTATGATGGATTACATAACTAATTAGACCAACTACAAGTTCCAGCTGACTGTTTATATATATATATATATATATATATATATATATTTATATTTATTATTATTATTTATTTATTTATTTTAATTTTTTTTCTAGCAAGTTTTCTCCATCGAGCTAATTCTAGACTCTATCACTTAAGAGGGTGCCACGTGTGCCCGATGGGTCCCAAGCCGAAGGTATGACGAGTTCCCACGTGTGTGCAATATAGGTGTTTGTGCGCCCCCGCGCGCGTCTATGTAATTAATAATGAATTTATTTTATTTTAATCATTCTTATAATAATTTGTTTTTAAAAAATAAATTTAATAAAAAAAATAAAAATGAAGATATTTTTAATTAATAATATTAGAATAAGAAATAATTTTATTAAAAAAATTTCTTAAGTAAAAAAAGTATATATTGTAATGTTGAGAATAATTTTTATTTTTATTTTTTTGGTTTCAAACCGCTTGAGTCTCTTCACAAATAGGATTGCTGGCTGCCAGGGGCAACTGATTCTTCTGTTTGGAAACTTGGTTTTCTGTGCATGTATTTTGGCTTGTAGCAGGTCTGGCCAACCCTTTAAGTTCCTCTTCTGATAAATGAACAATTTATTCGCTGAAAAGGACAACGATTTTTATTGGAATGCTTTCTTTACATTAGGCATCGGGGCAGAAATTCCTGCTTCAATATGGAACTCAATGTCACCTGTGAATGGAAAGTCTTCCTTTGCGATTTGGCGATCAGTATTTGTCCTGCAGAAATGAGACATTGCTGCAGGGGCAACTGCCGGCTTGTGCAGCAAGCAATCATATGGCAACTGGCTAGTGCAGCCACCACAGCAATCATATCGTATATTCCCCTGTAAACATTTGAAGGAAGTTCATCAGTACAAAACTACAAACTTAGCAATCGTGTGGGAAATGCAGAAGTTCAAAATCCACACGGGCCTATCAAGTACAAGTGGTTTCTATACTATTTTTAGCTCTTCCAAAAAAGTATCGATGAGAAGACCAACGCATTGATCTGTGTCCCAAAAGACTAATTAAGGTCAAAATATAAACGCCATTGTTTCCTAATTACCTTAAAAATTGGAGCTAACGATCATTCTTTATGTGTAATTTATAATTTGAGCATACAGTAACAGTGTAACAGATGCAAGTATGTTGTTCAAACTCAATTGGTTTGGCTTCGATATTAAAAAGTTTGCAAGGGAAGAAATAATATAGGTTTCATAATTATAATTGTCTCCTCGCTTGTCGCTGCGGGGATAGCTCAGTTGGGAGAGCGTCAGACTGAAGATCTGAAGGTCGCGTGTTCGATCCACGCTCACCGCACAAAATTTTGTAATATTTGATCTGCATTTTTTACAAATTGTAATAAATTGCTGCGTAGACTCCAAAAGTTATTTTTGTTTTAATAGTTATTTGTTGTTTTATCCTTAACTTTGTCTTCTGTGTCTTTATACTTGAAGCTCTTTGAAAATGAATAGGCTTCAACAACTTCTTCTCATCTCTCCCTCTCTTAATACATTCTCTTGTAGAATTCTTTTCGTTTTTGGGATTGCCATTGGTCATCCACACCAGCTCTAAGCCTCCAATCCTTTTCGTTTTTCTTATTTTTTAATAAAAGATATATGTTCTAATTCATATCCATTAGTTTTTTTTTTTTTTTTTTGGCTTTTGATCCATTTTGTGAGAATGAGGGATTGATTTCTGTCTTTATTTTGCTGGTTGTATTCTCTCCAATTTAATTTGGTTTATAATTGTATAAAAATTAGTTCTCAAGATGCCTATAATCTCCAAAAAAAAAAAAAAAAAAAACGATGCAGCAACTAGATGAAAGAGAATTTATTATTGTTATTGAAAGTCAAATTTGCATTTATATTTCAGATTCATATTATTTGTAGATTTCGTTGTGACTTTCAGCGGATTTAGTTTCAATCCAATTTCTCAGGTATCCACCTAAATCTATATATGTTGTTTGACGTTATGAATTGTGTCATTCTAGCATATAATCTTTTTCCATTTCCAACGAGAGACAACAACCTGTCTTGTCTTTTGTTTTGCTCTCAGTTTTGAACGATTAATTCTCAAAATGAAATGTTTAACGAGGTTAAAAATTTTGACAATTCTCCCTCATCTCATTTGGAGCCTATTATCACCGTTATATAACTCAAAATTTCTTTTTTTTTTTTTCAAAGATATAAAAATTAGGTAGTATGTATTCGTCATATTATCTTATATCGAGTTTATCGATATTCAAACACACGCTAAATCGGTAAAATTAAGAATTTTTAGTATTTTATACTAAAGCAAAGGTTTCACGATAAAATAAGAATAGATTCTAATAATACTTATCACGGATATATTATTTCTTTATCAAAAGATACATATTAGAGTGTGTATTAACACCATTTATATGATTCAAAATCTCACTTTTTCTTAAGTATATGAGAATTGTACAGTGTGCACATCACACTATGCTGCAAACCTAACTAAAGAAAAGGTGCAAAGTATCCCTAAAAATGCATCGATTTATGTTCAAGATTAATCTGTCTCAACAATCCCATGCGTTCCAGCTAATTTCCTTTTCAGTGACATAGCTTCCTATATAAACCTTCAAACATATCGTTTGACTAGTATTGAATTCTTTTGGATTTACTTTGCGTGAAATTTATTAGGAGTTTTTATCTCAAACACACAGTTACATTGTAATCAAAAATAAACATTATACCAACAAAATAGTTAAGAGGTTAAAGTTTGTTCTTAGATTTTGATTCCCAAAGGTATTTATTTTTTTAACTACTATGATTAGGCCACGTAAGAAGAACATCTCGAACGAATGACATTCGAATATTACTGCTCTCTAAGGTCTATTAATTTTTACGGGTACTTGGGAATCCAATTAGAGAAGCAATTAAATTTGAGCATATCCTAGGCAGCGGAGACTAGATTATTCAAACTCAAAATTTAGTGTTACTGGGAAACAATCCATTATGGCTCAGTATAAAGAGACCCTTATCCCTTCTCTTCCTTCACATCGTAAGACCAGTGATGAATCGCAAGGATTCAAGAAAAACTTTCTCTTGCCAAGCAACAAGTAACAGTACCGAGAGAATGAAAATATATTAAGCCTCTCAAATCAAGTTGTAAGGCTCAAGAAAGCCCTTAATTTGTTCAATGTCCCAAGGTAACTTCCTTTCAGCTTCGAATGAATGTGTTTGTTTTTCAAAATGACATGGCTAGAATGCATACGACTAGTTGAATTTAAGTAAGTTGAAAGGAGATAATAGTTTGTGATGTGAATTATATCCCTTTTGTTCCAATTTTTTGGGCTGCAATTAGCAATTTAATTTATAGGAAAGTGATATCTTCCATGTGGCTGACTCCGATTGAATTTCAGATGAAAGCCTTGTTTGTTTTTATTTTTGTCGTTGGGGTTATGTGGGTGTTTGAATCAAAATGGAGAATGGATTTCCATTTTCTGTCATGATTGAGTATTTAGATCAATTGATAGACATACGTCTCTGAAATGTTAAGTAATAGTTCCTCCGATGTCTATTTATTGTTTGAACTTTTTTATGCTAGCACACGAGTTAACTCGTATGAACATCCATTACAATATTCTACACATTTAAAAATATACAGCTAAATTAGTGGATTATTGCTTTACCCATTTTATATGATTTTGGGTCATCTGAGAATTTATTAGTGAATCGAAAAATATGTATCATTCAATTAGATTATGTAATCTGATTTTTCTGTACTATTTTAGGGTTATAAATATGCTTTGTTTACAAAAGAAAAAAAGAATTTCACAGATGAATAAAGAAAAATTGTAGCATGGGAAACAGAAAATGACACAAAGCCAATGCTTTAAAGTCCTAAAATATGTTTAGACTTTCATGAATTTTAGTGAGTCAGTTTGCATTTATATTGTCTTTTTGTTTGATTATTACTTGTAACGCAACTTTCTAATTTAAACTGTGACAGAACTGTATGAATAAAACAAAATATAAAAGTGAAAAGGGGGCGTAATTAGGCACAATGCGTTCCCTTTTTTTTTTTTTTTACGAGGAATTGACCTTGATGTTATTTCCTAGATGTCGTTAAAAATTTAAGTTGAGATAAGAAGGAACCCCGAAAAAAAAAATAAAAAATAATAATAAATAAATAAAACTTAACGGAAGTTGATATTGCACATACATAGAAGATTCACAGTTAATTGTAAGAGAAAAAGCGATACATATAAATACACAGAAATACATATATAGAGTTTATACTTGCCACATCACTTGTGTCCCTCTCGAGTTCATCAGGTCGTTGGTTTACATTTTTCTTATATACATTAGACTCAAGAGATACTTAGATTTATTATATTTATTAAAAATATATTTTTGTTAGCACTTTATTTAAATTAAAAAAATAAATTTAAAATTATAAGTATTTTTTTTTTTTGAAAAATAAAAAATATTGAGAGAAATTAAAAAAAAAAAATTTTAGGTTTTTTTTTTTTAGAAAGAAATATATATATTAAAATTTTAATTTTATTAAAATATTTTAAAAAAAAAAAAATAAAAATTAAAAGTATTTTTTTTTTTTGAAAAATAAAAAATATTGAGAGAAATTAAAAAAAAATACTTAAAATATGAATTTTTTTAAAAGAAGATAAATTTTAAAATATATATTTCTTTCTAAAAAAAGAAAATTTTAGGTTTATTGTTTTAAGAAATTGTATACATTTTTTTATTTTTTTAATTATAAGTATTTATGTTACCTAAATTTTAAATATATGTGAAATTACTAAATTAAGTAAATCAAATATATATTAAAATTTTAATTTTATTAAAATATTTTAAAAAAAAACTAAAAATAAATAAATTATTTAAATATTTTTAAAATTAAATAAATACCCGATCTAATTTATATGTAATATTAATCCCCATTTCGAGAGTCCGGGCTTGTACCGAGTACTGACTCAATATAGGCAATCAGCCTCATCTTAAATATTTTTGAAATTGTTTCCACAAATTTTTTGGGTCCACACAATTTCCTTTAAAGCTATTATTTATAAATTATTTTTCCCTCAATAGGATAGTAACGTAGGATGAGGTTATTGAATATAATTTAACATAATGGAGCTAATTAAATGTTAACCAAAAAAAAAAGGGGGAAATTAAATACAAGTTACATGGATGAACATAAGCTAAAGAATTATTGGCAAGAAGAAGAAAACGACAAGTGGATGGAACAACGTGATGTACAGGAAGATAAAAGCTTGAAATAAAAAGATAAAAGACCAATTAATGTGCTGTTTATGCATTCGCTATTCACTTGTAATAACTTTCAAACTCCCCATATGTATATATTTAAGCAAATGATCGGGGCTTAAAATAAAAATAATACGGTACAGTTGAAAAAAAAAAAAAAAAACTTCTTGTCTTCCCGAGCCTTTTCCATAGTGTTTATTATTATTATTTTTTTCTATCTCTACCAAAGCTAGAATCCTGAAAGACATTTGTCTTTCTAGTTTTGGCCTGTTTCTCTCTCACCTTTTTCAAAGTTTTGGCCACCACCGCATGCTTTTCTTGGCGTCCCTTTTGAAAAGTGTGTTTCAGTTTCTCCTAAACACCCCCACAGGTTTAATATCCCTAGGCCTATTCCCTTCTAAACAGTCACGGTTAATTACTTAATCTTTGCCAAAACTTATTCAAGTCTTCGACTTTCTAGTCCGTATAAATTTGTAACACTGCAATTGTATTTGTATCCTTCTTCTTCTTTTTTTTTTTTTTTTCCTTTTTGGGGGCCACTGATGCTTTGATTTATGATATTGCATAATGTGTTTTAGTCGCAGGAATGGAAATTGAGGTCCACCTTAGTGAAACCCTATTCCCCGAGAAAGAGTTGAAGGACATGGAAGGGTTTAGGAGAGGGTATGATTATGTTGAAATGAAATGTGGGTGCACAAGTAGGAGGTATGGAGATGCCCATGGAATCCTAAGAGTTTATTCAACTGGCCAGTTTGTTATAAGATGTGAATGCATTCCAGGATGCAGCCGCCGTAAGTATCTTCACGAACACGATGAATTCTAATTAACAGATCTTTTCCTCCTTAATCAATTTTTTTTTTGGTATTCCTATTCTCCAGTCCCATTTTATGACTCGTTAATTGTTTTCTGCCACCCATATCACGCGTGTCTGTTCTCCTTGAACGGTTTGCTAGCTACAACTTTCAAGTCACAACTACAAATTGCAGTTAGGATGATTAATTTCTGAATATATTTTATTGGCTATTTTGGGCTTAATTAAGGCTATATTAATTAGCAGCAATGACTGAAAATAATTTTGACTGTAATCAGTTGCAACCAGAAATTTTAAAATCCTGGATGCAAGCAGTAAATGAATTTTGTACAGTTAATAGTAAAAGCAGCAGTACATGTAATATATGTGGCACCAAAGTTTTGCTGGTCTAGTAAATGATTGCATTCATATATATATGCATTAGTGTGTGTGTGTGTGTGTGTGTATCCTTCTTTATTTGTGACTCTTACATATCTTTAGTTCTATCTGACCAAATAAAATTTTATACGGACCAGAGAAGCTGACTCCTTTCGAGTTTGAGAAGCATGCTGTCAAGGAGGGGGCCAGTGACTGGCCTAGGCACGTCTGGGTGCTTAAAGAAGGCAAGAAATTGCCGTTGTGGAGGACCCCTGTGATCCAATACTACAAGCATTCGGCCAATGGTGCTAGTGGGTCCAAGAGACGGATTTTCCACCGTGATGAGTTCATCAAGTGCTCAAAATGCAGGAAGGATCGCAGGTTTCGCCTGCGAACTAAAGAGGAATGCAGAATTTATCATGATGCTTTGGCCAAGAAGAGATGGAAGTGCATGGATAGACCTTATGACAAGTAAGCATATAATCTTTTTGATGTCGGTGTAGCATGGATTGAAAACAAATTGAGAGAGTCAACATTTACGTTGGTTTGAACAGGCTAGTGTGCACTTAAAAATAATTCAATTACGAGGATGGCCAAGTCCGTTGATAACGAGAGAAGATGGAGAGGATCGCTTAGATTAACTTGAAAATTTTTGGCTATAAAAGTTTTTGGAATGATAAAATTCGACCCAAAACTGAGTTCATTATAAAACGGAATGCTAAAAAAATATGCATGTCCCCTATTCCGATTAAATATGGGATTAAGATTTTTGTTGTTGTTGACTTTGTAAATGTTACCTACCAATCACTATGAAATGCTAATCTGTGCTTTCAGAATAACCTGTGATGAAGACGAGGAGCGCAGCAGCCGGAAAATCTGCCGAGGGTGTCCTAGAAGATCCCATTGCAATGGTTGCACTTCTTGTGTCTGTTTCGGGTGCCTCGTGTGCCGGTTTGTGGACTGCAATTGCCGCACCTGCGTTGACTTCATGCAGAATGCACCACCTTAGGGTTCCTCATTGTTCGTCCTTCCCTTTTATGTGCTTTGCAAAGCGGCCAAGGGAAATAGGGAACTTAAGCCAGAAACAATTTCAATCAAACTTTGAGCTTTGAAATTTTTTAGTTGCTGACAAATTTTGTGGAGTTAGTTCTTAATCTGTTTCCTTCGTTTTTGGGTAAACAAATGCCCTGTAGTGGATTTTATATGTTGTTAGCAACTTTCTTATGGGTACATATTCTGTGCAATTTTGGGTCATTTCTATGGTAATTTTGAGTTGGACCAACAGTTTCATATCCCAGTATCATAGTTCAGCCTAGCAGCAAGGCAAGTTTGTAAGAGTCTGGAGAGGAGTCATAGATTGGGAACGTTATTATAGTCTCCTAGGTTACATTTCCAATCAAGGCATTCAATTGAAAATCGTGAAAGGCTTGCTAAATGTACCAATGAACCAACTAAATTTTTTAGAGTGTCTATTTGGTCACCACTATAACGCAATCTTCTGCATACAGAAACTACTAAGAGTCACCAGAATTGTAGGTTCAGAACTCAGCGGATGGACTTGAAGGTCCTCCTTTAGTCTCGGTGCAGTAACTCATCAAGCTTTAAAATCTCTTCTGCCCAAAGTCACTGTTTTAACATCCAAATTTTGTCACAAGAAATTACATCAACCCCATCACAATGATGCCTAGCACTTGTGCACATAAAGGATGTCTTTTGATTCCAACAAGGTAACTAAAACAAGTTTACTTGGAAATTAGAATACACATATAGGCTCAGCCTGAGTTTCACCTTAAAATTGTGGTGTAATAAATATGGTACTATTTTCCTCTATATCCTATTGATTCATCCTTAAAATACAAAAGGGTATCTGGTAGGAAGAATAAATGGAAGAAAGCAAAACAAAAAAAAAAAGTTGATAAAATTGTGGAAGCTAATGTGGTCAATAATATCAGTATAGGAAAAATACTCACTTGGGCTGAAATTGAAGAGGTAGACTGTACCAAGGCTACCATCTCCTTCACCAAATATGGGATCATTTTTGGACTAAAGTCTTTCAAATTCTAAGCTTTTTTTTTTTTTTTTTTTCATGTGTTTCAGCTGCAAAATATATCAAATAGGCTAAGTAAGCTGAGGGAGACGAAGCCACTGATAGGTAAGAATGAAATGTATAAGGAAACTCTCATATAGTAACATATTAGCCAGCATCTTTCCTCTGTAGGAGATTCAGCTGTCCTAACAGATGCCTTTTTCAAAATCTTTGATATTTGGGGTGTCGCAAAGTGGCACCTTCCAAAGGGTTTGGATAGGTGAGACCCGCGAGAGCTAGATCTTGGTGCGAAAGGCCTCCAACTTCTAATAAACCCAAAAAAATTAAAAAAATATATATTATTATTATATAGATAGAGAAATCGAAAGCGAATATGTACTGTAAAAAATTAATAACAATTATAATTAATTTACTATTCATTAAAAAAACAATCAAATATAATTAATAATTAATATTTAAAGATCTAAATCTATATCTAATTCTTACACTCAATTCTCATATCTACGTAATTTTTTTTAATAATAAAAAAAAAAAAGTTTGCCTGGTGACACTACCTATGATTGCGCATATCAAACATCTTTCGAATTTTCATTGAGAATTAAAAATTAAATTGGAAAAGCCAATTCCAAATATATATTACACGAGGAAGACAATTTTTTTTTTTTCTTGTCTACTTTGCAACTAACCAAATTAAATATGGTTTGTTAATAAAGATTTAAAAGGACCAACGGGTCTCCTAATTCGCTCATCATATACATTCACGTACAGTTTGAGGATACAATAAGTAATTATTAAAACAAAATTAAATTGTACAGTTTACACGTCAAATTAATCTTTTATTTCTAGATCTATGAATATTAACAAGTCCTATTTCTGCGAGACATGTTCCTATGTCAATGCTAACACTGGGGAAAGAGACTTGCCTTTTGTCTTTCTTTTTCAAAAACTCAAAAATCTAATTACAGATTAAACTTGTCAATATTTTCTATCTAAATCTTTCAATTAAAACTAGTAGATACTGAGCTAACAATATTTCAAAGAACTTGTATTCTATCAATTATTTATTCTTAAGAAGTTATTGAATAAGATTTTGAGTAATTTCAAACTAAAAAAAAAAATAAACAGAGAGAGAGAGAGAGAGAGAGAGAGAGAGATAGAGAGAGAGAGAGAGAGAAGATTTAAATTTAACACAAGAAAAATTAAGACCAGCACCTTATGATGTGTTCAGGTGGTCTAGACAAATTGGAAACCTTACAGGACTGCTGCCCAGGTCTGCCTTGTTGGGTCTTGGCCTGGTGACCATTTTGCTATGTTTTGGGGTAATCCTGAGAGCTCAACAAAGAATGGTGGCCAGTTATAGCCTATAAGAGAAAAGGAGAAAGACTGCTAAATGGGTTAAGACTTTTAGGCCTTGTAGTGGACTTGCTGGATTGCCAAGAAAGCCATGAAGTCCACTAGAAGAGGCTACTGATAGTTTTGGAGCTAGAAGATGAAATTGGCAAAGCGGTCCCATTGCGTTTGTTGGGATTATGGGCTATCAGACTTCTGGAACTAGCTTTCTTACTCATGCATTATACCTGAATATTTTTGAGTATTATTTTATATTAAGAAATTTGTTTAGAAAAAAAAATTAGATGAGTGAAAATTTTAAAAAAACATATTTTTGCCATCATCCAAGATCAATGGTTACTAAGATAATAGAATTGAAAAAAAAAATTATTTTTTAAAAAATATTTATTATATCTTTCATTGTAATTTTAATTTATGATATTTATCAGATAATACAAATTCAATAATCTTAATTTTGAAACTAAAATTACAAAAAAATTTCCAACTGTAGCAAATGTTCATCTTTATAATATAAAAATATAAATGTAGATGTGCCACAGCGGCTGATAGCTATGTTAGATTGACATTGAAGTAGCAGCAACAGGAAATGGAAGTAATATGCAAGAGAATAATGCACACAAAGTTAGATTGGAGCATGCAGAATAGAAGCAATAATCACAAATATAAGACAAATGAATGTAAAGCAAATAAAACATGAAGACTTCGGAACATGTCACTGTAAACCTATAACAATATGAAATTGAATTCATCAATCAATGGCACCTATTTAGATTGAAACATGTTTTCTTTTTCTTTTTTCTTTTTTTTATAAAAAAATCCTTTTCTAATAAATACCCGAAAAAGGAAAAGAAAAGGAACTTGTCCGTTCAGAGAGAATGAACAGCATTATGAAAGATGTGAGTTGCAACTATAGTTGAATATTACGAAGCATAATCGAATCAAAAATTTCAGAATAACAATAATAATAATAATAAAAAAAAAGAAATCTAATCAAACCCGATAATATTCCAGCCATGATGTAATCAATAATGAACTAAAAGTTGTGGGTTTTCTCAAGATAGAGAACTAAATCAAAAACTAAACTCATGTACCTGTTAATGAATTTTACAGTCTAAAATTAAGGAGATACAAATAGGAAAAAATTTTGAATCTGTAGGCATTTTTAACCAGTAGCTAGAATAACAACCAACATTTTTCTAAGCTATCCAAGAGAAGAAACCGAAAAGATATTGAAATGGTAATAAGTGACTTACTAAAATTTAAGGGATTAAAATAGAAAAAAAATTAAAAGGTAAGAATTTGGGGAAGCTTTCTCATGAGTTGCTCAATACATTAAAATAAATGACCTACTATATTTCGGAACCCCTTTTCCAATACATTATAAATCATGTATCTTATTCTCGTCAGGACACCACCATCCTCGTAGCTAGGCCCAGAAAACTACTTTTTTTTATCTTTTTTCTCGTCCTTATCATAATTCTTATTTCTAACATGTTACTGAAGCGTTTACAGTCATCATGAACCAGTTGTCATGCAGTACAGAAACTAATAAGGAATGCGAGAAAATGTATGTAACCAAGCATGGCAATTCTATCAGGCTTTGAAGAGGACAAAAAGGCCCTGCTTTGTATGTTCCAGTCATTCGAAGAATTTAAGGTCTACGAACGCCAACAAGATATAAGGTTCTCAACATAGTTTTTAAGCAGCTGCCAAAAAATAGAGCATCACACACAAGTTATACAAGACAATTGTGCAGAGAGGTGGCTGGTAAATCAGAAACAACAACCTGTGCCTTACTTCTATTCTCAATCAGTGAACATAAGTTCTGAAAAACAGTACATATATCCGATTATGGTGTAAAATAAATACCGTGGGGCAAATGGTACCCAGAAGAATTTCAAATCAACATAATTATGGATCCTTACGGTATCTTTCTTGCAACTTTCTGATGGATTACTATTTTACAAACTCAATATTGTATGTGGGAAAATTGAGGTGAGAGAACCAAATCATGCAATGCAAAATAAGATAATTCATCTACGTGGCATTTTCCTGAAGCATTCACTGGAAAGGATGACCAAGGCCTTGACAGAACATACTTCGGACAAGCAAGGCTAAGTCCATGTTTCTCATCTACCGCGAGGATTTACCAGCTGGGAAAACACAGCACTAGTGGCCGCATCTTCTGCATCATCATCTGTGCCCGAGTTCCTCCCATCAACTATGCTCACACTGTTATCTAATGGCTCAAGGGGTGTCAAAGGGATGCCTGGGATATGGTTTGTGCTATTATCTTCAGGTTCTCTGAGAGCAGAAGATGTCTCTTCAAGCTGAAGTGCATATTCGAGAATCCACAAGACATCTCCCATTGATGGCCTGTCAACCCCCTGCTCAGCAAGGCACTTCTCAGCTGTCTCCCCAAATTTTTTGAGAGAAGCTGGATTCACCTTTCCAACCAGATTGGAGTCCATAATTTGATCTAGCATGCCCTTCTTTTGCCAGGTCATTGCCCACTCTGCTATATTAACTTGCTCCCTTGGAAGAACTGGATTCAGAGCTGGTCTAGTACAGAGAACTTCCATTAGAACCACACCAAATGAATATACATCAGATTTCTCTGTGAGTTGTTGCCTTCTGAAGTATTCAGGATCGAGATAACCAAAGCTACCCTTAACAGCAGTACTCACATGCGTTTGATCAAGAGCTGGGCCTGTTTTTGAGAGGCCAAAATCAGCAACTTTGGCTACAAAATTCTCATCCAAGAGAATGTTCGTTGTCTTGACATCTCGGTGAATGATGCTTGGAGCTGCTCCTGTGTGCAGATAATGGAGCCCCCTTGCTGCCCCAATGCATATTTCCAGTCGTTGCTTCCATGTCAGTGGCGGTAGATCTGTTCCATAGAGATGGCTCCTTAGGGGTCCATTAGCCATGTACTCGTACACAAGAATCATTTCTGACCGTTCATCACAATAGCCAATGAGAGAGACAAGGTGACGATGGCGGAGCTTAGACAACATCTCAATCTCAGTACGAAATTCAGCAAGGCCTTGTTCAGATCTGGGATTTCCCCTTTTGACAGCAACTTTTGTCCCATCTTCAAGAGTTCCTTTGTAGACCCTGCCAAATCCACCAACCCCAAGAAGCAGGCTCTCATCAAACTTATTGGTAGCATCAAGGATTTCTTGGAATGTAAAGAGCCGACCAAGGTTGGAGGAAGCCAGTGAGATGCAGCTTGCAGTTTCACTCTTTTGAGAAGTTGTGGACATCTTCGTCATGGTCTGCGAGTTTCCGTACAATGGCAAAGGAAGCCATGGATGCCACTGGTGAGTGGTCTTTGATTTGCGGGCAGCACAGAAACAGTAACATAATCCAACTAGAGCAAAGGAACATACAGCTCCAACCACTGAACCAATTATGATTCTAATCTTGCTTTTACTCGAAGCTGACTCAGGGAGAATGCTGTTAACAGAAGAGAGCCCGTCCAAGCTTTTAGCTTCATTGCTCATCTTCAAAATTTCCAAGCCATTCATAGTTGCATTGGTGATATCAGCTGTTGTATCTGGACCAACACTGACAGTCAAAGTACCTAACCCTGAAGACGAATTGGAGACAAAATCTCTGTAGTAAGGTACATCTAAGCCATTAGTGAACATGGAGAAATCAAGACTCTCTACAGCCATATCATCATTTACGTATAGATTGAACACAAGACTGTTCATAGCCTTGCTGATGATATCACAGAAGTGAACCCGAACAAGGTAACTGAAGTTTGGATTGACAGAAAAAACCCAAGTGATGTTGAAATTCATATCAGCTACATTTGCATCCTGCATAGCCTCAGAAGTAGCATAAACCCAATTTGGAGCTATTTCAGGCGAGACTGTGTCTGGATATTTTACGGATTCAGGGTTTACTGATATGTTCAAAGCAGAGCTGTTGACATGGAGGTACTTGGAATCATTCTCCCAAGTTCTTCCAAGTGTATCATTTTCAGGAGTTATAAATGGACCACCCATGTTTAACCTGTAAATAGTTTCGAAGGCAAGCTTGGAAAGACCATTCAAAGCAGTAGATGGATTTAGAGTTAATGCCTGGTCGGGAAGGACTCCATCAGGGACAGAAACAACTTCAATTGCATTGACAAATGCGACTGAATTGTTGGAAGGAATGAAAGAAAGGGTCAAGCTATCAGATGTCACATTGATTGCATACTCTTTGAACAAATAAGAACCTTTGTAGTTCTTGAATGTGAAATTGCTCAAGAGCACAAAATCATCTGTAACAACAGTCATCGAGGCGGATGTCAAGTTTTTCCCTGGAATAGGGTAAAAGTAAATGCGGATCCAATGCCTGCCTTCTTGCTTAATATCAAAATTGTAAGAAGCTATGTAGGAAAAGATTCGAGCAGATTGATAGATCGGAGATGGGGAGCTAGAATTGGCGCTAGCATGGAAAGAAACTCCACTTTTTAGCGTGAGTGAAGAATGCCCGGAATCAGGAACAAAAGTTCTACCGCCAAATGTGACATTTTGTGAAGAACCACAAACAATCAAATAGCTATCAGGAGGAGTGTAAGTGGCCAAAGATCTATTATAAGCAAACAAAATAAGAGCAAGAACTAAATGTAACCAATTCACCATCTTCGTCTTCACTTTTTGCAGTAAGCAGGTCCCCAAACTCTTAACAAAGCAATGAATCACCAATTCCTAACCCAACCAGCCATGATCTGATGTATATACTCCCAGCTCACAAATCCCAACATCGCCAACAAACAACAATACCCACTTCCAGTCCACAAATGAAAATTGTAAACTCCAATTTTTGCTTTTTTTTTTATATTTTGATTTCCCGACAATCTCTCCAAATCCCAAACGCACGAAATTCTAATCCTCTCAAACCCAGATCTAACTGAGCAAATGCCAGACGAACTCTTCCCTGTATAGAAACAAAACAAAATTACTGCACTCTAAAATTTACAAATAATTCAAAGACAAAACTTTTCCCAAGTATGCATCCTTACCTCAACAAAGAAGCAGAATAAGGATCAAATGTGCTAGAGAGTGACTTTTTCTTCTTTACCCAGTTGAGATTGGCTGTCCGCTACGATGGAACCCCACCAAGGAGAGAGCTTTCTAACGGGCTGCCGCTGAGTTATGACAACCCTTTCCAGGCTGGTGATTACGCTGTCATTTTGCAGGTAATAATAATAATAATAATAAAAAGAACCAAGAAGATGACCCCACACAAAGAGAAAAGTCATATGAAACTGCCTGCTGCTTCAGTCAAGACCATTACTTAGGAACCCACCACCAGCTGTTTTTTCAAGGAAATTGACTCTGGGCAGTTTAGTTGGTATGGCTCTGATCCACATTATCTTTACAAAGATTGTATCTTTATAAGACAAAACCCCATGGAACGTGAATGTCCCAGCCACAACTTAACCACTTACTATGAATTAGTAACAGTGTTTTATATCAATTTATTTTGTAAATGCAAGTTTATATATCTGTCAGTGCATCTGATTGGACAATGGCTTTGCTGGGGGACCCACGACCCACGATCTGGCACCAGCTTTGGACGCGGCTTTGAGGCTGATAGGAGGGCACAGTGTGTGAAGGAACGGTGCCCAGTTGGCTTTGAGGTAGTTGCGCACATCTCTAATTCTTCCGTATATTCAACGACGTGAGAATCTCTCTAAAATTTATTACACATTTAACGCGAGTGACCTTTCGCTGTTTTTTTCTTTTTTCTTTTTGGAACCACATGAATTCTATTATTATGATTTAAGAGGCAACTCCATTACGTGTGATCTCTACTAGTATGGTTATGGTTTGTTGCATCTTTTTCTTGCATATATTTGCTAAATTGGCCCCAATGATGTCAAATCCTCAATGCACACAACTTTAAACTTCTTTATGATTTGGTATGAGTATAAAATCAAAGGGCCTTCGTTTCATATCACATGCATAATGAAAGTGGCATGCAAATTAAAACAAAATTCCAAAATGTCACAATAATTCTAAAACCGTCACCTTTTCCAGAAATTAATCATGGTGCTTGTGTCCAATTATATCTTGATCTGGCTGAAAGCGATTAATGCTATCTTGAATATTAGTTCCTTTCGGTTTGTGTAACACTAAGCGTGCACGCTTATTGATGACCAAACTCCTTTTCCAAGTTTTAACTCTTAACTTACCGTATGTATTTGAATTGTATAACTCTGAGTTTATGGTAACAATACTTTAGTATTTCCAACCATGAGCTTTAGCGCAATGAAACTGAAGTCATTTATAACCTCGTCCTGAGTTAGAGTTTCATGCAAAATTAATTAATAAAATAATATAATACCTTTTAATAATAATAATAATAATAATAATAATAATAATAAAAGATAGACTTGTGCTCAAGATTTGAGAGAACATACGCATTAATTTACAGTATGCGATGTACCAGGAAAAAAGAACATTAATTTGTAATAACAGCTAAATGTTTGATCTAAAATTGAACTCGATTGGCATTGGAGTGTACAGTGTGAATATTTCCCACAATATATTCCAAATCTCATAATTTTTTTTTATAAAAAAACTATTTCTTCTTTTTGCATATCACGAAGGTCTCTTAATATTATGAAACTGATAGAAGAAAAGGACAAGTCATCTTCCTCTTAATTCTTAAATAGTATTCTCTCCTACATTAATTAATGACGACTTATATATATATATTCATTCCGTTTATATTAGTTGGTTATGAAAAATTAAAAACAAAACAAATTGTCTCATTTGATTGACGGAACCATTGCCTCAAGAGTAAAGACCGTTATAGCCGACGTCAACTAATAGCCATTTGTCTTTTCATTTTTTTTTTTTTTTTGTTCTTTTGCCATGAACAGGCGCACAAATGCACATGGCCACCAACACCAACGTCTCTTTCAGTTTCCTCTGTCGTTTTTGGGGCTTTTATTTAATGCTAAATAATTCAATGATAACTCTGAAAAATTCATTCTTATCCTCAGCCGCGAAGACCAACTTAAGTAGCTATCAAAGTTTTGTGCTTGGAGAGAGATTCAGGAGTTAAATCTCTTCACTTTTTTAAGTTCTTGATTTAATTTTTTATTATTATTTTATATTGCAGTATTATAATTATTAAATAAATATATATTTTTTTAATTTTTAAATTGTAATTTTGTATTAAAGAATAAAAATGTATAATTATATTTATGATAATATAATATGTAATTTGACGTGTCAAATTAGCTACATGCACGTAAACTTACTGTGGAAAAAGAGCTTCATTGCGTAGATCTCTACCATAGGAAAAGCCTTTGGACGGTACTAATGTAAGCTTATTAAATCTTTAATGTTGCTTTGTTTCCTTCAAATATAGTATTAAGTTCACTTTTCTATTTTCAATATATTTGCAGAAAAAAAATCGGTTTTTATTTATTTTATATTTCAATTTTAGTCTATAAGACGAGTGTTCACAAGTCAATAACTCAGCCAACCCTTTAACTTAGTCATTTTTAAATTCATATCCTAATAATTTAGTTCCGCATCCCTAACTGTAAATGCATGATTTGGTAATAGAATTATTGGACTCTACTCAACACAAAGAAAATAATAATTAAAAAAAAAAACACCCAAAAAAAAAAAAAAGTAGTTCGGCTTGAAAATTTGAGTTAGTGCGCCATTAACGGCCTCTAAATTTTATTTATATAGTTCCAAATACCCCAATTGGAAAGGGTTGTCTAGAACACCTGGGATGGAACTATGTCTTGCGGGATTTTATTATGCCTTGCTGTTCTTTATATATATATATATATTAAAAAATGTATCAAAATATGAGTTACATAATATCTGAGATATTTATCTGTATTTTCGTAAATTTTAAGTTTTTTTTATGAAATTAAAATTAAAATTGTAACTTTAAAAAATAAAAAAAATTATTTTTATTTATTAAAATATCTTACGAGAGATTGATTTGTATTATATCATCCTACCCTACGCTGATCTTCCTTGACTGTCTTCTGCTCCCCACGCGCTCTCTCTCTCTCTCTCTCTCTCTCTCTCTCTCTCTCTCTCTCTCTCTGTTTCTTGCCCCGCCATTCACGTTGTTGCTCTCGCTCTCTCTCTTTCCCCGCCATTCACGTTGTTTAGGTGAATAATGACGAACAACGCGTCTCAACAGCAACATATGAATTGCTGCTAGCTAGACAGGTACCGAAGATGTTTTGCTATCAAGTCTACCAAAGTTTTAATGTTTTTTTTATTTTCCTTAGGTCGTTATTTTGCTACAAAATGGTAAACTGTCTCTTTTCCATAAATTTCGGCTCCCTTTCTCACAATTTGAACCCAATGCTTCTAATATGACTGTTTAAGTTGTTAATAGCCGAAATGTCCCGTTAGAGGAAAAAGAATAAAAAAAAAACACAATTGAATCCTTCGAAAATTTAAATGTACAGAATTTTATTTTATTTTATTTTCTCATACAACAAATAATTCCTTTAAAGTAGGTCTTGAGCTATTAGCATTCGAATTTTAGATTGTGTGTTTTAACTTAGACAGATTAATTTGTGATCATTATTTAGGAATTGATAGAAAATTTTATTTTTTGCAACTTTTATATATTCATAACTCTTCTGTCATTTAATTACACCCATTTTAAATATCGTACCCAATGTCCTATAACTAATGTTTTTTTTTTTTTTTGGCTCCTGTTGTAAATTTTCAATTCGTTTCTCGTTTTCTTTTTGAAAAACTCATGCTTCTCACATTAGGCCGTTCTTGTTCCACGTAAAAATCCTTTTGGGTTGCCACTATGTTCTGCCACATAACATTTGCATCATGAACACAACCCAATTGAAAGCAAAGGCTAGTCGGCTTCATTCGTTATTTGATTTTTTGGGTCTTGGGGACTTAACCGAACCTTCATGGCGGTGGCTGCTGCAAAAGATGAAAGCGACACAACCAGAAAAAAAAAAAAAATAATAAATAAATAAATAATGGCTGCATGGACTTCCATATCCAAAAGCACACATGGGCCACATCATCGTTTCGACAGCTGAATTCCACTTTGACGGCAAACCTCCACAAATTCCCATCACTTTCCCGCGTCCTGCGGCGTTTATTTATTTATTTATTATTATCATTATTATTTTCAATTAATATCATATTTTAAATTTATAATTAAAAATTTACGTGACTTTATTGCTAGATTTTCTAACAAATAACCGTGCGACTATTTCTTTAATTCTTTGAAATTCTCCATTGCTGATTTCTCGACTCTAACACGATGAACCGGCGAGCGCTTAGGAGGAGCGCCGCATGTTGGGTTTTCAAGTATGGGCTTACTACAGTAGCAAGCTTGATAGCCTGATAAGGAGCGTATTTGGGCCGCTAGCCCGTTTGGATATATGAATCACTAATTTTCAATGCTATCTCAATCTGTAAGCATAAGGGGATGGTGATTCGATTTAGTTTAATTAATTTTGAGGTGTTTATTTAAATTAGTACTTAGTGTTTAACGATGTCTTGATTATTTTCAAGTGATTTGAAGCAATTGTGAAATTTCATCATGACTGAGCATTTAAGAAATCGAAAATATGCTCATCATAAATAAGATTTTATCTTCATATTTATTATAATATAATTAGAATTATGCATTAATGCAAGCTTGACACAGTCAAGATTTGGATCTAATGGATATATGACATAGTCAACATAAATATATATATTATGAACAAGGAGAGGACAGTCCAAAAATTAAACGATTACATCTTTACGGAAGTAAACTTCAACTAAATCCTCAGCAAAGATCTTACACAGTCCAATGGAAGGCAGGCAATGTGAGTTAAACCAAGATTCTGATTAAAGGCAAAAGACGTTAAGTCAACTTGCCACACGATTTCCTTGGCCATATACATGAATTGGTTTGATGGACCAATTTCTTGGCATCGTCTCTATACAACAATGGATCAGAATAGATTGAGGATGTGTACGTGGCACGCCCCCATAACACCAATTCAAGGACATATTTGAAGCTTGTTTCCAAAGTAAATTTTCAGAAGCCTTCATGCTAAGCAAAGCTCAGACCCTGAAAAATTCCCCATGACTCTACAACAAAGATAAAAGTAAAAACAATATTGTGGACAAAACCACCCACCTAAGAGCCAAAATGAGTCTCGTGCAACACCACCTGCTTCTGGTGGTCTTAGATTGCCTTTTAACAACTGTATCAGTATAGATTTTAATCCAATCCCTAGATGGCATTTGCCAACCAAACAAAATGCAATTGCCGGCACTTTCTAAACGGTTGCCAATAATTCATGTGCATGTCGTAAGATGGTAAGGACTCTGTAGCCCGGATTGTCTGCGCCACTTATAACACAACCTCATTCCACTGTTTTCAAATCGACCAACAGGCCACTGAGAAAATGACTTCCTAATCCTTGCTCTCACCACAATCTAAGTTGTTAGTTGCATTCGCTTGCAAGAAATCAATAGTTGGACTGTTAAAGAAATTTGATTGTTTGTTTAGTGTTGCTCTAGCCTTTCTGCAATCTCAAATAAGGTAGATAAAGTTTTCGATGTTATTGTTACAAAGTTGGTAAAGATTGGACTCACCCATTCCATGCAACCGCCTTTCTAGATTAGTGAGTAGAGGCTTATGACATAATTTCTACATCAAACAACTAATTTTTTTAACTGCCTAAAGTTTTTTAATGACTTGAAATAATGACTTATTCACGTTCTTGAATGACTTTGTAAGTTGACTTTACCATGTATCTCTCATTGGACGTAAAGTGTCAGCTTCGGATATCACCAATCCCTTCTTCTTGAAGGATCTAATCAGAAAGTTTGCCCTCAAGAACACTCCAATCCCACCCAAGTGTTGACCTTCAGTATTGAGAGACCTTACACTTGGCTTCTTATGGATTTATAAGTAAAAAACCATTTATCAGTCTAGAAATCAACCGTCTTGTCATTATTGATTCTTCATTTGAGACCCATGTTCAACTACCTCCTGGCTCGGTCTAAGATTCTCCAAGTATGAGAGGCAAAAGCATTTACATTCAAAATCTGCAATCTCCCCACCTAAATGATGATAGATCTTTAACCCATAAACCATGAGATTCTTGTAAAGCACTCCAACCAAGTTTGGAAACCATGGCTTGATTTATTAGTCTCATGTTATGCACGTCTAACTCTTATTCTGCCTTTTGGACGACATATTTTTTTTTTTTTCCAATTAATAAGATATACCTTTTTTATTGGTTTCAATATCACCCCATAAGAAATTCTTTTGGAACCTATAAAATTGAATGCAAATGCTAGCTGATAATATAGAAGTTTGCATAGTCTTGAAAAGCTTAGCGAAAGTCACTCATTTAACAAGGGTGAGACTACTCACAAAAAATAATTGCTTACCCTTCCAACCTACAGGATTTGATTGCACTCTTTTAAAAATAAATTTATAAGACGATGTTGACTCAGACTTGGAGAATCCACACTTCTAAATATTTACCATGATCCTTAGTTAGTGTAATTCTAGCAAATTAACTCGCTGTCTAGAGTTTTCACAAAATGAGGTCAGACAATTTTTCATAACATGGATTTGTTTAGTGTTTTCCTGTGCCAATAAAATAATTTTATCCGTAAATAAATAAATAAAATAGAAATAGACTTGATTTAAGCAATAAATATATTTACCCTACTTGCGATATTTGCAGTACATTTCATCAGGTTGCATCCAAATACCAGGAAAAAGAAATACAGTAGTGCATGTTGCCTCTAAATAATCTTGGGGTTCTACAATTAAGAATGGAAGCAGAAAGGAAGGAGACAATCAAATTTTCCCATACGTTACATTATAGCCATATTGCAATATGCATTCCATAAGAGGAAAAAGATATAAAAGAAAAAAAAAAAAACGTTCCACTTGTATTTGTAGGTTTCTTTTTTTGGTATTACGATGATTGTCATGCCAAATTGTCATACTATTATTAGTCCACTTGTTTTTGTTTTTTGTTAAGGCGGACTATTTACTTCAGAAATTAAAGAATTTATAAAGAACTATCTCCTTCTAGGTTTACTGTTTCAAATTACGACTTCATCTTTCACAAATTGTGTGAATCCTTGCCTGTTACGAAATGAAAATATTTAGGATAAAAGTCAATTAAGTGAAAAGTGTTAGAAATAAAAATATTTTAAAAATTATTTAATCTTGTATTTAAAATAAAAATTTTATTTTTTAAATTTATAACTTATAATTTATAAAAATGAAAATAAAAAAAATGTAAAAAACCCAAACGTTGATTGAATATAGAAATTGGTTCATTCAGTATAAAATTTTTTTTCACTCTTCAAACTAGTTATTTTTAACTATTAAAAAAATAATCTTTACAGTTATTATCTACTTTTTTTTATCTTTGTTAAATATAATCATTAGTTATTATTTTTTAACCTTAATTTTCATATTTATGGTATATTAAATTAAAAATAATATAAATAAAATTTCTTATCTTTTAATAAAAATAGTACAAATAAAAAAATTATTTCCTTTTTCTTGTATTTTAGATATTAAAATTATTAAGTATTATAAATTTATATTATTTTTGTTATCCTATTTGTAGAGTGCACAACAATAGTAAAACCTATCATATCTTATAATCATAATTTGTTACACTAGGACAATTCATTTATAAAATAAAATTATTTTTAAGATTAATATTTTTACATAAATATCTTTCTTCACCTATGTTTCAATTATTTCTATATTTTTATTATAACAAAAAAGTGAATCGAATGACACGCAGAAGATTGGGACTGCAGAGTAAAGTTTAACGGCTATGTGCTTCAAAGTCGAACTCTTATATAATTTCAAAATGTTGGAAATGTACGAGGACATGTAGAAGTCGTACTAAAACACCCGAAGATAGGCGTAAAAAGACAGTTGTCTTCACAGACCTAAAAATTTAGACTTTCAATTTGGAAGACTGCTTTGTTTGGGGGGCGGGGGTGCACACAGGTCATGAAAATAACGTCCCACATAAATGAGTCATTTTGAACTGTGCTTCCTCCCTTTTACCGATTTGCGATCCATTTCTCATCCAAAGGCCGATTTAATGTGATTAAGGAGAGATTTCATTATTTCAAGGTACCCTTTAATGAGATTAAACTGTTAAATACAAATTTTATTGAAGGAAAGATTATTGACAAATATTGAAGCAAGGACTATAATCACGATGGAATAGCAATTTCTGGCATCAATCTTATCACTCCAGCTTTATGGGGCACATGATATTAATGTGTGAAGTTTATTAGATGCTGACATTTTGTCTTTTTCAGTTGTTAGAGGCTGCTTTTAAGTTTAAGACGCAATTAGGACGTGTAGACATTTCAAAGTTCAAACTTCTTGGAAACCTGAGCACCAAGAAGAGGTTTTAAAAATCAGAGAGCATTTAAAACTAAGGGTCATCAATACTAATTAATATTGGTACACATAGCAGAAACATGCCATACACACTTTTTTTTTTTTTTTTTTTGATTTAATTGACGCCACTGAGATTCGAATTAACAATTTTTAACCTTAAAAAGAACTTTAATATCATAACTCATTGGTAATTAAATCATATAGTCAAGCTACCGGTAAGATCTAGCCAACTAGAGTGACATTGTACAGCAATAATCAAACTTGTAGGAAGCAGAGAGATTATCCCTGTTGTACAGCCTGTGGTTCATCGGATCTCCAATCAACCCAAAAAAGATTTTATTTTTCTCAGGAATCTCTGAGATTATGTTGCAACTTGAATTTTCTCTATGTTATCCTACTTTTGTTCTCCTCCTTGTACTGGGCTGAAATCTTTCACCGACGGCGCTTCTACTCTAAACTAAAAGGTTTTTAATACGCTTCCAAGCGGAGGTGCTCATTCTCATGCATCACATGAGAACATGCTTTGTTAGCTACTCCTACATATGATTCCAAATTGTATAGTGTCCACTGGCATAGGGAACCAGCTCCAGGAAGAGAAAAAAATACGTGGCACCGCTGTGGAAATAACAATGACTGCAAGAGTAAGAGATTGCATGTGGCTTCGGATAAAGAAACATACCCATCTCGTAAGCAGACAAAAAGACTAAACACTTAGAAATCTAAATAAATATATAAAAGAAAGTAAAATAAAACAGCTGTTATCAATTACAAACTAGCTCTAGAAATATTACATTCACAAGGGTACCACCCAAAAAAAAGGAAAAGAAAAGAAATCTCCCATTCACATGCTTTAAAAATCCCAACTTCATATATAGGCTTTCTTTTTTTTCTTTTTATTGACTGTCAAACAATGAGTAGTCATTCTCTTCCTTAAATCCCTCTAATTTTATGCATAAGCAAGAATATAATACAATTATCTTGAGACAAAGGCTATAAGACACCATTTGGTTAAGCTAACTAGTACTCATCTTGACTATAATATATGCATATGATCTCAACTTTGAAGCACTTTTTCTTTGCATATATTAGTTTACTGTGCACTTTTGTTTCTCGATTCCCCTTATTTTCCATAAGGAAATGAAACCACATACAGTATAGCAATCAAAAGCTGCAAAATGCAGACTCAAAGCATAAGCACTCTCTAAATTCTGCTTACACCAAAAAGGGAGAATATTGTTGTAGTAGACAGGTGCAGGAGTCAAAAGTCCGATGATCCTTATATCTTGCTTGAATGTGTCTTGTATGAAGCTAAAAGGAAGAAGAAGAAAAAAAAGGAAGGCTAGCTAAAAGAGAGAGCAGCCAAAACTGCTTCAATTCGGTGGGGTCGTACATCATTATTTATCTATACGATTTAAGCATGGCTCCGCAGAAGGTGCAGATTATAGCTCTCCAAGATTTCCAGTAGAATGGAACGTGACAGAATCTTGTTGAGGTTCTCATATCGGCCACGCTAGCACCACCGCCACAGCGCGAACACGTTCCAGCCACCGGCTTGCTGCTTCTGACTTTCCTCGTTTGATCCACCAAAAAACAGAAGCAAACCATTGAAGCACAAAGTTGAAATTTCAGAGAATTTTTCCAAGTTGGGTTCTCGGGGTTCAAGCGGCAAGGCCTACATGGCATTTATTTTAAGTTTGGCAATGGGACTATATGTTAAAAACAAGAGGCTGTTCAATGGCTGGCACGTGGAAGATTATGTAGAACTAGTTCGATGTGCATATATGTTTCGTGTATTTGTGGACTGAAACCTGCCTAAAGTATCATGGCAATCACATTGGGTTGGAAATTCTATTGGTCATTGCATAGCATTAATATCTGTCTGCTACCAAATTTATTCGGTTTTCTTAATTGCGTATTTGAGTTTTCTTCTGCCCGAAGCATTGTGAATTGCAACATTTGGGTTGCTTCTTAGGTAAGGTTCAATTCCTGGGTTAGGTGTAAATATAATTTTCCATGAATAATCTCTTAATTCCGACACAAATGACATTCCCCGAATCTCATATTGTAGGAGTTTTGTGCACCTGAGCATCTTTTTGTGTAATCTTTGAATTGAATTCTGATTCGGATTGCTTACACTGAATGTTTTGCCTCTTTTCTTTTTTTTTTTTTTTTTTTTTTTTACAGCCAGGTAATATGGTATATATGAATTAATTATTTTTTTGTGAAGTTCATCGTCTTAGTCTAATAACAGTAGGAGAGAGTTAAAGAGAAATACTTTCTTGTATCATACCAAGCATTATGATGAGATTTATGCTCGTGTGAAACCAGATTTGGAAAGGTGAAGTCGGATGCTTGGAAAATAACCAATGGCACACCTGATGGCAAAATACCAATAGAACCAACAATTGTGGTTTTAGTTTGAAGTTCAAGTTAATGTGCATGGGCATTGACAACTTCCACTCCCCCTTCTTTGCTTGTTAAAATATTAATGGAATTGTCATCAATATTTCCAATGGTTAGAAAGATTGAAAATGAATGGTTTTACAATTGATGGAAAGATGTAGAAGAAGTCGTGGAACTCCCTATTAAATCCTTCCGAGTCACAATTGCAACGCTACGCTGAATCATTTATGGCAGGAGGAGACAGGTGAGAGCTAGGAGAAGGGGAGGGCGGGGGGCGGAGATCGAAGGTAGTTAGCAATAATTGATTACGTGTGGCCCTGGTACTGTGAGGGAAAAGTGGGAGATCGAACGTCATTTTGGTCTGTCCACAAAAGTGCGCTCTAGCAATAAATGGACCGTACACAATTTCAGAAAATTTATGCGGTCCATTTTTCTGCTTTTTTTGAGGGTTTGCTCCCTTTTTTTCAAATCTTTTTGATTTAATTGGACTACAGCTTGATTAACTCGTATTTTATTTGTGCTGGTCATTGTGCTTATTTCATGTCATGTTTTAAGGTATCTTTTAAAAAAAATAAAAAAAAAATTGATAATTGATTTTTATATTTTAAAATTACAAAGTGAGATAATACAAAATAAATAAAAATAAAGATAAATTTTAATTAAGGAGCTAAAAAAAAACTTAAATCTTTATTATTAAATTTGATATTGGAAATAAATTACAAACGCAATTTTTTTTGATTAATGAAAAAATATAAATAAAACATTTTTACATAAAATTTGAAATATATGTTATTTATGAGTAATGTAACCGATATATTTAGGCGGGGAAAAAAAACTAAGATATACAATATTTATAATTTATGTTAAGTAGTATAATAATCTGGTGATAAATAAAATACGCAAAACATCTTGAGTTTAAGACTTAACACTTTGCATTATTATTATTATTTTTTTAAGTATACTAATTTTTTTAATTAATTAGTTTCAACTGAAACTTAAATTTGAGATTTTGAAGTAGGAAGTCATTGGTTGCACGTACAAATTTATCTTAAAACAAAATATGTGCCCCTAAAACGGACCGTGAACGGACCATGGGCCCTAAACCTGGTCCAGATCCTAAAAGTAAACCATCTTAGAGGGCCCAATTTTCCATTTTGAGAGTCTTAACGACGTCGTTCTTAGAGGGCCCAGCCTGGCCTACTTTTCTGTTGTTTTTTTGTGTGCGGCTCACTCAGGCTCCTTCTTAGTACTTCCCGGGTCGGATCTCCAATCAGGTAACCCTAATTCCTTAAATCTATCCTCTTTTTGGTCCTTTCGTTCTTTTCCTTGCCGCCAAACAATTTCGTTGCTAAGTTCAGAACAGCCGAAAGCTACAACAGACATGTCGCCAGGTCCTGTCGTCGAGGCCGCCGCCGCCGGCGACGATCAGCTTCTCTCAACAGAGGAGTCCAAGCAAAAGCCTCAGGTCCCTTCCCACCCTTCGTGCTTTTCATGCAGCATCCTCTGTCTGATTTAATTGGCCTCTTTTCTATGCTTTTCATTTCTGTTTTATCTGTGTTTGTTTTTTTTTTTTTCTGGTCAATAAAATTATTAGGCGACGGAAGATGAGTCTGTGGTGGTGGAGGACGTGAAGGAAGAGGAGAACGATGAGGAGGAGGAGGACGATGAGGATGACGATGATGAGAAGGAAGATGACACCTCAGGTCTCTTTTTCCTTCCTCTGTTTCTCTCTTTTTTCGTTTCATTTATTAGTTTTGATGGAGCTGTTTGTTTTAAAGATTTTTCTTCAGCTGGGTTTTTAGTCTGTATTTCAATTCTTGTTTTCGTTTCACTGCGAATGTTGTCTCGTGGGAGTGTTTAATATGTTTGTTGTTTGTTTGAACAATTATTTTGTTGGGACTTGGTTACCTTAACTAAGTAGAGTGCTTTTGTATTTGTTGCAATTTTATTGTCAAATCGAATCTTGCGAATTCAATGTTCAAAGTCTGTCTAAGAGAGATGCAATTGCCTCAAAGCTGTTTTTTTTTTAATTATTATTTATTAATTGTATATATTTATGCAATCTTAAGCAGTGTCATTCAATTTCTGTGCGGTAGCCATGGGTGTTCTGCTGCTTGACCAGTTTTTCTCTGAGTTTTGTTTGTTCTTCAAATCTAAATTCAACAGATCGATCATAATCTTCCTTTCTACTTGGAAATGGCAGAAAAGTTCAGAAGTACTTCAGTTGATATAACTTTTACTTTCTCCCCCTTCCCCCTTCCTGACCCTTTTAGGAAAAAATAAAAAATAAAAATCTGTCACATTGTGACCTACTGTCCACTCTGAAGTCATTTCCTTTTCATGTAGTCAATTTCTTAGCAATAATATTTTGAGAAGATTTGTGATTTTATTTTTCATACTTTACCTGTTGCATAGTATGCAGCATGTTGCAACATTTTGTGAGCACGGCAAGCTTTTGTTTGTTTAAAACATAGTTTCAGTGGCGTACATTCCAATTCAATTCTTCTTTATTCAGTTTTAGGAAGTGATGGGATTATTGCCTCATTATTTATTGGGGGATTTGAGGTGCAGGTGCAAATGGGAGCTCAAAGCAGAGCAGAAGTGAAAAGAAGAGTCGCAAGGCAATGTTGAAGTTGGGCATGAAGCCTGTTACTGGTGTCAGTAGAGTCACAATCAAGAGAACAAAAAACGTAGGCTTCTTGGTTTTTTATTTTTTTGGCTGATTTTTGTGCACGTGGTTGATCTGCCTCCACAATCACGACGAGTTACCAAAATGTTTTTGGCATTGCAGGTGCTGTTTTTCATCTCGAAACCAGATGTGTTCAAGAGTCCAAACTCTGAAACCTACATCATATTTGGAGAGGCTAAGATAGAGGATTTAAGCTCTCAGCTGCAGACGCAGGCTGCACAGCAGTTTAGGATGCCAGATACGACATCTGTGATACCAAAATCCGAGACATCTGAAGCAGCTGCTGCAGCTCAAGCAGATGAAGAGGAGGAGGAGGAGGTTGATGAGACTGGGGTTGAGCCTCGAGACATTGATCTAGTTATGACGCAGGCGGGGGTGTCAAGGAGCAAAGCTGTCAAGGCTCTTAAGACGCACAGTGGAGACATTGTCAGTGCCATCATGGAGCTTACTACTTAAAGCGGTTTCTTTTAGCAGTCTTTATTTTCGAGTTCAAATTTTGCTCTTTTAGTGGAATTGGATAGCCGCTGGTGGCTTATTAAACCTTTTTCTCCTTTCAGACTTCAAAATACTTTCGTTGCAATTTCTTATCTCTGAGTAGTCAAATGGTGGTGCATCACCACCAGTTTTATGTTGGGAAATCCAAACTTGTTTCCTAAGATTGGGACTTTTAACTCACCCCGCCCCTGGCCGTTTCTCCTTGCAACAAATGGTGGTCATCTCCACGCATTTCATCTGTAAATTTGACCTATAGGCCTTGGTTGGTCTCTCATCCTCGTCCTGTGGTCAGAGTCACGGAACCAGTCCTACATTGGCTAGATCAGCCTCTTTTGGTTGTTGGGACTTTCCATCTGGTTATTGCTTGGCTAATATGAGATTTTGGGTGATTGTTTTCGAAAGTACAAAAATAATAGCATAGAGGAGAATAATTTCTAAGATCTTCATAAATTGATGCTGTTTAAAATACGTAAATTTCATAAACCAATCAAGCCTTTACCTTTATGGTGTTTAGAGGAACCAGCGAGCAAAGTGTTTTCGCCAGAAACAAAGCCATGTTAAAGCACATGCATGAAGATTTCTTCATGGAGAGAAGAAAATGGTAATGACATATTTGAATTAGTTTGCAAGTGAATACCTCGACAGAGAAGTACAACAAAGTCCACAGTAATCTCATATTTTGTTCCGAGAGCATCAAGGAAGGTCATAAAAGGTAGTTCACAAAATGATATCAAAATGAATAAACCTTTAGCCATCGGTGAATATCAAGCTTTCTGAAATACCATTGATCTATTTTAGAGGATAGATTGTTCTGCGTTTCCGCTTACAATTTCAGCATATCAGAGGGAGGGACTCTCCCCAGGATTTCTCATCATGGATGATGGTTGGCAACAAGTTGAAGTTGCGGCTGCAGAGGATGCTAATTCGATTTCAGGAGAAGGCGCATGGTGAGCGTTTCTCTCTGTTTTTTTTTATCATTGAAGCAATGATAAGAAGTCTTCCCATCTGCTAACTACCTGCATGAACTATATCACAAGTGATGTTTATCTGATAAGAACTGCAAGTAACCAAGAAGGAAAAGTTAGAATGGTTCTAGGTTCATTCTTCTGTTAAGAAATCTGCGAAACTTTTATTACATCAACTTTGTTTCAAGGAGGAAAAATGAAAGGTGAGCAGATGAAGCCCTTCATAAACATAAACGTCTTCAAAAAAGAGTCACCGAGTTGGATCAGTAAAGCATAGTTCTCACATAAAAGATAGACATTCGGCCCTTTTCTTTTCATCTTCCCCTCCCGAATGATCTATTTGAGCTTCTTTCGCTATATCATTCTGCAACTTGTAAATGCTTGATTCTTGTGATAAGGTAGCCCATAATACACAATCAAAGGAACCGGTATCTTGTATATTTCGATTGTGAATGTGAGTGGCAGTGGTAGTTTTACCAACTCCGCCCATTCCATGAGTTCCAATGCTACAAGTTTCATCATTCATCAAGCATTTGCATATCAGTTCCAAATTTCTTTGTGCAGTCTGCCCTACTACCCGTGTGGTCAATAGTTCCTCTCCTCTAGATTGATGTACTTTAACTGAAAGCCTTTCAGGAAATCTGCCCTGCTCAACAAGCTCTGCTGCTTCTCCAATATGCTTTTCCACAAGCTGTCCCAGGCAAGCTCGTGAAAAATAACTGCTTTCTTTGACTTCTTGTTTCATCTCCTGCACCGCATTCTTCTTTTTCTGAACATTTCTCAACCAATTTTCAACTTCTCTTCTCCACCTCTTCCCATGCTGAAGCTCTATGCCTGCCAACTCTGCATCGATGTCCTCTTCTCCGCTCCTTAAATCTTCTACCTTGCCTTCAAGAATTGTCAATTTTTCTTTGATCTTTTTGTTGCAGGCTAGCCACTCACTACCAGATTCCCTTATATTTTTTACCATTACAAAGTTCTTCCACACGGCACCGAGTGAGTTCATTTTCGAACTGCCACAAAATTTTTCAATGTTAATCAGCACACAAGTATGTCAATTAACTGAAAGCAGCCTGACAACACATCTACGACAAATTGGCAATTAACCCCCTATAACATTTGAGACAAATCAATTTCAAGTGGCACCAAATTGAGCACACTTCTTCCCTGTGTAATATAATTTATCCAGTAACAAATGTTAATCACTTGCCACTTCCCTGCTGTAAAAAGGTCACATGGATCCACAACAAACCTAGGAAGAAGAAAGGCGCAGGTTAAACAAAAACGAAAATCAAAGGATGATAAAAAGGATAAAATTAAAATTTGTTATTCTTTCATATCACCAATGGCAATAAATTGCAGAGACTTTGTATAATTTATTTTATAATTTTAGATTAGTTTTCCTGGACACAAAGCTTACTTCTTCTTCTTCTTCTTCTTCTTCTTTTTTTAAGTAATTATAAATGTGAAGTTTAAAATTCCGACTCCGGTAAATCTCTTTGAAAAGTCTTGTCATAGAGTGAGGCGTCCTCTCGTATAAAGTCTCTGGTATTCATGAAATCATTCAAATGAGCGAATTCTCTCTACAATAATCAAATGTTATTCTCACGTCAAACCCACTTCAAAAGGCATTACTAAAATTCATTCATGTTTAAATTGAAGGGTCTGTCATTAAAATGACACGAATATGTAACCCCATCAAGCTACATTGAATTGCAAAACCTAGACAACATATTTAGGGCAAATCATGCCACTGCATGAAGTCGAATCCAACAATTTCTTGTTGATGGATTTGGGTGACACAAACCATTCATTTATTAATTGGGTTGCCATTTTACCCACCGTTTGGAGGCCACCAAAGGGCTCCCCTTGAAGCCGATGGTGACCAAATATTTAATACAAAGAAACGGCCGGCTTGCATTGGGTGATCTGCAATCATTGACTCCGTGAGAGATCACTGTAAAAGAGTCGGGTTCCAAAAAGTATCCAAACCGGGATCATCTCATTCTGATTCTGACTTCTTCTACCACACTCCACGGCAGCATGTCGGTTGAAGACCACAGCTAGCAAGCCTATTTTTAATTGAGTTTTTAATGTACATATTAATTTAGATTATGGGTTTGACAACATTAACAATAAACTAATAAAAAAAGGATTAAAAATATTAACGAAAAAAAATATAGGAGACCAAATTTGATTAAAATGTATGTATATATATATATATATATATATATTATAGATAAAAATAAATAAATAAATAAAAGCAATGCCTCGAGTGGACGTTAAATTTGATCATAGTGGGCAATGTGCTTCCTAGGAATAGCTTCCAGTTAGGGCTCATGACGGAGTTAATTCAAGCCATATTTTCTCTCTTGTTGCTTTTGATGCATGCAACCTTCCTGTGTGAATATTTTTTTATTTTTTTTCATTTCTTATAATAATTAAAAAGAAGACACACACACACACACACAAAGAAAGAGAGAGAGAGAGAGAGAGAGAGAGAGAGAGCCCATCTTACGTGTAACCGATCTTGCATTGGGTGTGGGACTTGACCATTTATCATATGATATTACTTTGATATTAGGGAACTTGTCACGTTCAGTTGCATTTGTAAATTAGAATTATATTATTCGAAGAAATTTGTAACAACAATCTGCTTAAAGTTGACACAATACGCGGGTCTCTAGTATTGGTATTAGTAAAGTTGGCGGCTCAATTTGTTCTTATTATGAACACATTTTTTAGGGATTAAATAATTTCTTTTTTTGGTACACTTAGTGACAATAATTTAAAAATGACACAATTATGGGGGGAACAACAAAAGATTCTTAAATAGAACTAAAAAAAATATTGGCCGAATGCTCAAAAATCATCCCAACTTCTCTTTAAAATACTTTGAGGTCAATTAAACTCATTATTAATCTCTTATATTTAGCATTATTTCTATTGACGTGACACATGGTCTCTATATTATGCGGCAAATAAATATTTAAAAAATTAAATAAAGAAAAGGAAAAAAAAAAAAAAACTCTGGGATCGCATTTGGATCAGATAATTTCCTTTGATGAACCGCCTAATGATTAGTCGACTTCCATTAGGGAAAAAAAAAAAAAAAAAAGCAAATTGCTCAAATATTATATAAGTGATGATTTGAAAACGCATTGTTATTTTATTTTGTTTAAGACAATAAAAAACAAGTTATAATTTTATTAGTGTCCCTGTCATTTCGTCTATTCTCCCCACCTATCATTTTAATAAGTTTCTTTATCGAAAATCACTGGTACGACACCTTCTGTATGAAGACTTAAAAAAAAACTTTTTAAAGCAAAGCAAGAAAGAGCATTTTCATTTCATCTCTTCACATGTGTAATTTAAATCTTACTTTAATTAAAGGATGGACCACATCTTTTATCAATATGCCTTTTGAAGCAGAGAGCAGTAGAACTTATATTATCTGGTCCCAAATGGCCCCCAATTATTCATGCCGTATGCCCCCCCCCACCCCCACCCCCCCCCAATCTAGGAGAAAACGTTATTATAGCAAAAGGCAACTGCTACGTGCGATATGCCCATCTAGCAGAGCATTATTGTCCCATGCAGCATGTGCATTATTATTATTATTATTATTTAGCTGTTTGAATACTCTAAATCTAAGAAAAAATGATAGAAAAAAAATGAAGAAGAGATTCGAATCCTAATTCTGCCGACTTTTAATTTTTGTCCCAAGTGCGTTATTCCAATATCCATGAACATGGGTTAGTCTCTCCCCTAGTCCAGGCCTCATGCTAGCTACTAGCAACATGGGGGTGATGAAGCTGGAATTGGGAAATCGACAATTGCAAGAATCTACCTTTTTTAAACCCTAACTTGTCCTATTGACTGCTCAATTTTATTTTATTTTTTTTAAAAAAATTTCTGGGTAAATACAAGCAATTGCTTTGCTGAGATTAGCATTTTTTGTGGGTGACATAGATCATAATATATATACTCCAAATGTCAAAGCCTATTGATGGGCTACTCTTTGAATTATATTGCTATGTGAAGTAAGAGTGGAGTTTGTATAATTAATTTTTAGCATCAGACAATATAAATTTAGAAAATGTTACTGGAACACAGTTTACCGTTACAGTCAATTTTACCAAAACTCCACGAACCTTTGAAGGATGAGTACTACTGGGCAAACTCTCCCTACCGAAATTGATTGCAATCTTTTTGGGGATTTTAATTAAGTTGTATTATATTTTTAGCATAAAGTTTGACTTTACAAGTCACAAATGATATTAATAATTTTACCATTCGGGAGAGACCGACGAGCAATTTTTCAGCCTCAAATCGCTAGACATAGTCTAATAGCTATCAAGCTATGCTTCGAGGTCTGTGTTTCGAAATGTTTTAGCTTCCACTCATGTAAAATAGTCTCCTTCGAAGTCAATTAGAAGAAAGAAAAAAAAAAAGTTCTTTAGCCCTTCGAACACACTCTCGAATGGAAAGAAAACTGCGTCGGCATGCATTCAATTACACGGACAATTTGTTATTACAGTGAATTTTGTCCTAATTCTAATTATTTATTTAAAGTGGTAATTTAATATATTTTTATTTTTATTTTTTAAAATAATATTCAATTTAAGAAAATTAAAATTTATGTTGAAATTAAGTTCACACTTATTAAAATTGAGGACAAGCATAAGAAAATTTTATTTGAATATAAAAATACTTGAATAATAAATCTTTTATAGAAAAATTAAATGACAATATTAACAAATAACTTTCAACCACTATTTATAGTTATAATCTTCGAGCATCCATACACTTTTTTTCTAGCTTAAAAAAAAAAAAAAGAAGAAGAAGAAGAAAAGAAAAGAAAAGAATGCCGTTGAAAGTTTGGGTTGTTGTCGGTGGGAACTTTCTTCGTGCAAAATCGTCAGAGAAGATACAAAGGCAACAGGAAAGAGATTTAGGATTTAATAAAGGGCATCATATTCATAAACGTAGCATATGGATACTTTTGTGGCTTCTTGCCTCATGTGTTTGTTTTTCCTATTTAAAGGGTATTTTTATTTAATTCAGAAGAATAAATTGTTGGGTGTTTGATAATTTTTTTTTCTTTAAAAAATTGTTATTTATTGATAAATTCTCTAAAAAATAATTGATATATATATAAATAATTTTGAACTACTTGAGTTATTTTTCCTACTTTGCTTTTGCTTGCTATATATATATATATATAAATAATTTTGAACTACTTGAGTTATTTTTCCTACTTTGCTTTTGCTTGCTTTGTGTCATTCCCGCGTTTTCATCACCTTGGGGCCCAACTCCATTCTGCTTTCACAATCAGGGACCCACCTTCCTTTAATTGGCCGTGACTTTGGATTTCTGATGTCTCTCGTTCTCATCTCACCTCATTTTAATACCTTTTGTTTTTATTTTTATTTTTAAAATTTGGGGTTATAAGTCAAAGGTGCTTCAGCCTAAATTCTAATGTCACCAAGAAATTCGTTATTCGGTATCAATTTCGCCATATTACCCTTTAAGGGATGGCGAAACAAAAGCATAATCTAATTGTAGTGTTTTTTTTTATAAAAAAAAAAAAAATTTCTTGGGTGAGACATCTAATCAAAGAAAAAGGAAAGTAAATCCACGTCCAAAGGTGATTTTGTCATTACAGATGGCTAGGACGCGGTGCCAGAAATACACCACAATGAGAAGAGTCCCAACCCCCAACCGTGACAGACGTTCGCTCTTGATAAATGACTCTATTGTCAAGGCAGGAGAGCCGAGGGCTCACTTGCATTTCCAACAGAGTGTTTGATGGTTGATAATAATTTTTATTTTTATTTTTTTTTTTGGTGGGGGGAGGGGGAGGGAGAGGGGTGGAGTGGGGGAAGGGGTGGATAGAAAACATACAACACATCAATTTTATCCGAATAAGACCCTTTAAGAGTCTTAGAGTTGTCATCCATTGCCATAATTTATGGAGATGTTGATTCAGTAGAGTCAACACTCGTCACACACTTTCTCTGACTGAAATTTTTAGTCACTGTGTCGTCCTTGATTGGTGGGTTTCGAATAATTGAAAATCAATCGGTTTGTGAGCCTATGGTTTTGCTTTAAGTTTTAAAAAAAGTTCAAATTTTAAAAAAGTTTATTGTAAGAAAATCTTCCAGAATTTACTGGCGTCAAACTCTACCATCGCAGCCACCGGCAGCCGTTGATCTTCCTATTTTTAATATATTTTTTTTTTCTAGATAGTCTATGATCGACGTGTGAACTCTGACTTCAATATGATTATGTGTGAACTCTACGTATATCCGTCTGATTGAAGAATAAGGAATTCCAATTATAGTTATCATAGTACGGTAACTCAACAATTCAGCAAATGAAAAAACAATACAATTTTTTATTCACTTTACAGGAATACAAATGGAGTGATACTTTGCTTTTTAGAAAAGAAATCCAATATATATATATATATATATATATTTAATTGTTAGTTTGATAACATAATGGTTGTTAAACTTATCGATAATAAATAATAGGACGAGATTATTTATTAAAAAAAGAAGAAGCAAATAACTTAATTGAAAAAAATTGATGAAAAGCTTCAAATGAATTTTTGCTTGAGCATCCCACCAATTAGGTCAAGTTGGCACAACGTTGGATCCTTTCCCTAGTTGCATTGCACCTAGATGACAGATGAAAATGAAAAGCCACTCTTTTTCAAAAATCCATCAGTAAGGTAAAATATTTCCACCGTAGATTTTATTCCCAATCCCGCCCGTCTCTACACCAAAAACACACACGCAAAAGTGCAAGCGACTCACCAGCTCCCTTGTATATAATCCGTACACAGCCACCCTCTCCCATCCTTCCCACTCCAAACCAGTGAAGAAAAAACAGGTTAAAAAAAAAAAAAGAAAAAGAAAAAACAAAAGAGCCCATTTTTCCTCCTCCGCAAAAGAGGCTCCTAAACTCCAAGACCCCCGTTTTAGAGAATTATTGTGACTTAAAATTGATTGTCTCTCGCTCATCTTTCTTTTTGATGATTTGAAGAGAGATAGAGAGAGAGAGAGAGAGAGAGAGAGAGAGAGGTTGGGGGGGGGGCGGGGCATTCTTTCATTACTGGTAATTTGAGCTACAGTTTGTTTGCAGTGTTTATTTCTCTTCTTTCTGCAACAAGTGGATCTGGTGGATTTCTATTGGTAACTGCGCTTTTTAGAGCTTCTCCATTTCTAGGTTCTGCTTGATTTCCTTAGATCAAAAAGGGAAAAACAGAGAGTTGAGAGTTGAAGGGAAACTGTATTTTTCACACATCATCACCTCCTCCTGGAAAAGCAAAGATACAGTCAGAAAGTCCCAAACTATTTTTTTTGGGGCCTTTCAGGTTACTGAAATACAACACTTTAACTTGGCCAATTAAGTATTTGTACATTGCTCCATTTCTGTTTCCTTCTTTATCTTCATTGCAATCAAGATCTTTCAAAGTTCCCGGGGTTTCCTTAACAAATACCATATAAAAACCCCAGATTTTTCTTTTCTCTGTAAAGTCAATTGATTGATGATCTCCAAATCCTTACCTTTTCTTACTGTTTCTTTTTTTTTTTTTTTCTTAGAAACAAACCGAAATTCTCCGTTTGGATACACTTTCCTTTTGCAATTTCCTTTCGCTGATTACTTCAAGACAGGATCTTTTTCATCTGTTTTTCTTTCTTTTTTTAAGATTTAACCTGAGTTGTCCTCTACTAATGATTCACTTCTTTACAGGGGCAACCGACAACATCCAACAATGTCAATGACCATAAGGCCACACCTCCACCATTACAGTCCAAGAATAGGCAAGCCCACCGCCACAAGCAGAGACTGGTCGCAGATCTACTCCATCTACGGCATGGACCAGTGGCACACTCTGCTTTTCCTCCTATTCCACGCCGTCTTCTTTTCAATCCTATCCTTCATTTTCCTCTTGTACTTCGACCCCATTTGCATCATCTTGGAGAGTTTCTTCGGCCCCGGTGGCGCCGCGAGGTTCGCCGCCGGGTTCACCGGCTGCGTCATGGCCTTATCCGCGGTTTGCCTGCTTTTTGCTGCCGGGAACTTCTTCTACAGTTCGCTGGCTTTGCATCACGACATGGCGCAGAGGATGGTGAGCTACGTGGGTGACTGGTCGACGGTGAAGTTGGCTCTCGATATTGGGTGCGGCCGTGGGATTTTGTTGAATACGGTGGCGACCCAGTTAAAGAAGACCGGCAGCTCCGGCCGGGTCGTCGGGTTGGACAGCTCTAAACGGACGACCTTGTCTACTCTCAGGACCGCCAACATGGAAGGTGGGTGCGTGTAGTTTTTTAAACGTTTTGTATAAATTCATTTTGGTGTTCATAAACTCATTCTAAAAGGCATTTTTTAGAAATTAAAAAAAAATAGATCTTATTGGGTTTACTAATGCTGAAGACCCAAAAGTTTTCCTAGAGCTAATTGTTATGGTGAGGAAAATTGCCAAGTAATTTAGAGCAATGCAAAATTAACTAATTTATAATTTAATTTTAGATCTCACTTAGTTTTTTTTTTTTCAATTCAATTAAATAAAAGATAAGTTATATGGTTGCATCACTGAAGTCGGATTCAAAGATAAAAGATAATAATAGTGTGATATATGAACTCGCATTTATGGTAAGTCTAATTGGTCAAATTAATTGTTCTCGTGTTGTGAAATTCGTTTGTGAATTGCGTAGAATATTTGTAGCAGTTGTCTAGGCCTTTTATTCCCTTGCTGGCTGTGCCTTTTTTTTTTTTTTTTTTTTTTGTGGTTCTTAATAACTGTTTCGAATCAATTGGTACTTGCTTGTAGTTTTCTTATTCTAGTAATTGTTCTTCTAATTAACTGCAGAAGTATACTTTAATTAATTATGGAATTGTTTCACATAAATTTGCCATCCTCCAATTGAATTTCACAAGCGTAAGTTTTATATGATGGTTTTATTATTATTATTTTTATTTATTTTTTATTTTTTATAAATTTCTTTGGGTTAATGCTATAACAGGTGTGGGAGAGTATGTCACATGCAAGGAGGGCGATGTGAGGAGCTTGCCATTTGGGGATAACTATTTCGATGTGGTGGTGTCGGCCGTGTTTGTCCACACGGTCGGAAAAGAGTATGGTCATCGGACGGTGGAGGCTGCGGCAGAGAGAATGAGAGCATTGGGTGAGATGGTTAGGGTTTTGAAGCCCGGTGGTGTTGGAGTCTTATGGGATCTAGTTCACGTGCCGGAATATGTCCGTCGGTTGCAGGAGTTGAAGATGGAGGATATCATGGTTTCTGAGCGTGTTACTGCCTTCATGGTTGGCAGCCATATCGTGTCATTCCGGAAGCCTAGTCAGCATGTGATGGGGCCCAATGAGGTCCGACTGGATTGGAGATGCTGAGGTGGAAATTTTAGTCATTAGTAATTTACCGACCGATATCATATATATGCGCAAAAGGTAAAAACAAACAAATAATAATAATAATAAGAAGAAGAAGAAGAAGAATTAGAGAAATATACGGAAGCATGTTATGGTTTATAACTTTTCAATTATCTGGGGAGACGAAGCCGATCCAGATGCCTTGTTAAATATACTTTGCATACAGATTGTAGTTTGTCTAAATGGTTATCAATGAATTATTGATGGCTTTTAACTTATTATCCCCCCCCTCCCCCCAAAACCCCTCCCTTATTATTATTATTATTTTTTTATGGTCATCGTCTTTGTCCTATCTTCATCCCGCAATTTCATCCATGTTTTCACTTAATGGGCTGAATCTCAGAATTTCAGTTTGCAAAATAATGTATTCATTTGACTTTTCTTTTTTTTTTTTTTTTTATTTCCTTAAAAAGAAAAGAAAAGAAAAGAAATTATTATTTGAGTATTGTTTTATACTCAAATCTGATATTTATAAATATAAAATTTAATAATATATTCTTCATTAAAATTAAAAAATAGGTGATGGTGAGATAACTTGGAACTCCCTTCAATGATTCTAGACAAGGGCATACATGTGGCTAAGGGCACATGTCTCCGATAGTCTTGATTCATAAATTGGACAAGGGGCGTATACGTGGATCCAAGTAATAAATAGCCAATTTCCAATCCATTCCGTCATTTCCTACCTGAAAATTGCAATCTGCTCGTTTGGATGGGAGTCTGGTGGGACGACCTATGACTCTGAGTGAGGCCAGACAGTGGATGAGAAGTTGTTGTCTGGGCTACAGTCCAGGCCTTTTGACAGGGAACGTTAAATGTTTTCCAGGGTAAATGGGAATGAGTTTGGTTGGACATTAAATTCCTTGGGGCCACAGTTTGCCGAGAAAGTTGCATGGTTTCCGGAAATTTCAGAAAAAGTGGACTTGTCAATTGTCACCCAAAGCTTGCGTTACAGTGTCACTCACAGCAGCGGTTTAACAAAATTGAGGCTTTGATGGGACGAAAAATCCGACGTTGGCAATTCTGAGTATTGACTCTACCCTTGGAAGGAATCAATGAATTTTAAGAGCAGTGGGGAGGATTCCTCTATTAGCTATATAGCTACTACCGACATAATAGGTGGCTTCCTATATATATTCTTTTTTCAAGCCAAAAATATTATATATGTAATTATGTAAAGGACCTTAATCTTAATTGACACGAAAAATGACAGAGAAAAATATTTTTGCCACCAAGACCATAAAGAAAACGAAACAAAGAATTAGGGAAGTAAAAAAAAATGCAAATATTGAATATAATAATATATATATTTTTTATGAATTTCAGTAAAAGATGAGAGTTTTAGTAACGTTAAATTTATTTTATTATGACTTAGAGGTGAAATACTCGGCTAAGGTTTTTAATTTCAATCAACAAAAGAGATTCAAGTGTCCGTTTGGCGCAGCGTTTGTGATGGTAAAACCCACGTTTAGGCTTAAACGCAACGTATGAATGAGTTTGGTAAATGAAAAGGTCAAAGACCGCACAACGCCGATTTCGAGGATGCCACTTTTTGGTCCAATTCCATAACGTACAAAAGAAAGAAGACTGCAACACGCTCGTCTCCAAAAATGACAAGCTCAACACCTTAACTACAATAAATATATTGGTGTCGTACGAGGCAAGGGATGCAGATAATTTAATGAGAAACATTGGCACATGATATTCGGAAAACAATGCTGAATTTCTAAATTTTCCCTCTTTTGGACTTCATAACAAACCTATCCAAGTTACCAATGAACTTTAATTTAGTAATACTGAAGTTGTTGTCTTCTAAACAATCGATCTCAAATTTGAGTTTCATGTCGGTTGCTTGGATTGCCAAAGATTGATGCTTGTAAAAAAGGTCTCATTTCAACAAAAAGAACAATGATAATTTTTGTGAGATTTTTGAGCCTAGTTTGGCGTACTGGGGGATTGAGTTAATAATGGTCGGTTGGAAGTTGTTGTGTGGTCGCCGTCCCAGGCCCTTTGGTGAAAAGGAAAACAAACGTACAGATCGTCAGTTGGAGAGAGCAGACGGTGGTTATGAGATTTAGTTAGATGGGAACTAAATCCCCTGCAATTCCAAGATTCCTCTATGATTTCTACACAATTGCTATGAACACCACCTTGAAGATACACACTGATTTTCTCCCAGTAACACCAGCAAATGTACTATTCCTAATTAATGTGATGGTGCAATGCATGCATACAACCAAATGTAAATTAATCCAACTGTTACTCAATGAAAGAACAAATATTTTTTATTTTTGTTTTTTGGGCGCACACAGAAATTCATGGGGCCCCAGGAAAATAGATTTCTATGTTGTAGAAAAGCAAATGGAAAGACGCGTAGCTTGGGAATAAGAAATGGCAAATGCCATAATTTGTATCACAAGCCGAAGATGATGTGGCCTTGTGGGCTCTACGCGTGGGAAAAAGGTTTCTTGCTTAAAAATACAAAATATGCAACAAGCGCGACAATATGTATAATGAGTTATCGCAAAAATAAATTTTAAACTAGTTACACAATATTTTATATTTATCATACATTTTATTATATTTTATATGATTTTAAATGAAAGTTTTGAAATATAAAAAAATAAAAATAATTTTTAAAACGTAAAATTCACGCACCGTATCACCTTCGCTCCTCCTTTATCTATTTGTCTGTGTCACATAACGAAGACCCTTTCAAATTACGGTATTTGTAGGAGGCCCCTACTTTTACCCTGGAAAAGCATTAAAAAACAAACAAACAAACAAACAAAGCAAGAGAAAAAAAAAAACAAAAAGAATCACAAAGGGTGAATTTGGACTTCGAATGCACTATTAATTTCTCTCTTCATATGCGCTTTATAGTTTATATCCTTGGACGATTTCTCTGCTTAATGCCATTATCCTAACATCATTTTTCCTCCCCCCCCCCCGGGTTTATATATATCACTATGACTAGTCCAATCTTGGAATGCTGAAACTCATTTAATAATGAACAGGCATGCTTCAGAAGGCCTTTTCACTTTAGCTCACTGATACATGAGAAAGACAAACATTTTCTAGGCTCAGTTTAGCACAATCTTATTTGCTGAACTATGCAAAAATCTCCAATTTTGTAGCTCTTTTATCAAGAAGATGCAACCTGGACACGCAAAGGACTCTCCCATGGCCTCTAATCTCTCGGTACTTCGCTTGGAACAACTTTGTTTTAACATCCCTAATTTCTTGAAATGTCCAATCCAGCTCAAACTACGCCATGTTTTCTGCTTGAATAGCCAACGTTTTCCGAGCTTATTTCTTAAAATGATCCTCTCATTTTTTTTGTTGAAATAGCTAGAGAGATAGCAGCGCAGAATGAGTGAAACAGGGAAAAAATTTTGCTTTGTCAGAGTCTTCACTCTCAGTGTGGTGTATAAAGCGTACAAAAATCCCCCCATACAGCCAACATCCTTGAACACCCAAAAAGCTACCAATCCCAACTAATTTCGCTATTGAATCTGTCTCTAGATTCTCTAACTCTAATAAGCACACAATTTTACATGTCTACACCACGGTTAAAACATGCCCCCATGTGCGGAAATTGGTTTAAATTGTAAAAGCAAAGGAAAAAACTTTCACTCTACTTGACCGCAAAATGATGACCCTGCAATCCGTGGAATGCAGAAGACAAAAATATTTTATGCTGGAACACAGAAGGAGGAGCTGAGAGCTGGAGGCATGACACAAACCAGATGGGGTCCAGAAGGATTGCAGCTTATATTAGACTCATCAAAATCTGGGAGGCCGAGTTGTGGAGGTCGAACATAACCAGCTACCAGCGGCACACATAATATGGAGATAACAATCCTTGAACCTGTCACAGTAAAGTATTGTAGATTAGAATTTTGTGAAAATGAAATGTAAAAAGGTTTTTCTAACAAAAATTGTGTATCTAAAGGAAATTCATAAAGAGAATAAGTAATAAAAAACCTTGCTCCGTTGCGAGAGAAACATGGCCTCTCTTCCTTCCAGCGATCATCCAATTTTCACAATTTGCACTTACTTCGTATAGCATCTCCCCCTGTCGCATAGGACAGAAAAAATCAGTCTATAAACTTCTGCCATACGAAGACTGCAATATGAAAATTTTATGTCATTCAAGGAATTGTTAAAGAATTCCAAGGCCAGATTTGAAGACATGCCTAACTCTGCAGATATCAATGCATAACACTACGGATCAAAAATAAAATAAGGTCAGTTTCACTATCATTGGTGAGAAAATGGAAAGGACAATAAAATGTTGAGGCTGAATGAGGCAACAGTTTGAAGGGCACTGTGCAATCAAATAACAAATCAAAAACCTCTAACATCAAGGTCTATGCCAATTTGACTAAAAATAGCTCTTAAACTTAATAATAAATGTATTCAAAATTAATGTGGACAAATGCAAAATATTAGGTCCTGATTTAAATTTCAGTTAAATAATAAAAGAAGAGTGAAAAGGAACCAGTATTATGCTGTTTGACAACTCCTCTGTGATGACCTTAACCAGGCTTAAAAAAAAACTGAAGCAGACAATAGCTAACATGCTAGAATTCTAGAACCATGAGGTAAAGTTGCCTTTTTAATTGTTTATCAAGACTTACATTGTGTCTGGTAGTTTCATTGTCCTCCGAATCCTTCAACCACTCAACCCTCCATTGCATGGTAACAAGTTGCCCAACTCTAAGGCCACTAGAAGGAAGTGGAAGAAAACCAACAGCCAGGCATGGGTCAAGTACAGGCCTCTGCAATTCGAGAGCACTCTTAAAGATCAAATCCTGCCTTGCAATGTGTTGTCCTACAGGCTCCACAACAATAGGAGGATGCGCTCCAATTGATCTCTCGCCAGAAATTCCATATCTGATATGTAGTATGCTCTCTGGTTGCATTGCCTCAACATTATCTGACAATGAACAGGATTTTTGTGCATGGTGTTTATTTTAGAAATGTGCCCAAAAAGGGCACCCATAGTTCATAGTTCATACACACACCAAAACAGGTAACATAGTGTATAGGGGACCAGAAAAACTAAAGTTTATCATACCTGTATCAGTTAACTTCCCTAAGCATATACTGAACAAGATTCCTGCTCTAGACATTGGTGAAACTATGAGCGGAAAGAAGATTGAGGCTGGTCTTCCATCATCTTTCCCTGTGTGGATAAAACCATCCTGAAGTTGAAGCCAAGCATCATATATGGTCAATGTGGCCTTCACCTGGGAGTGTAGTGTCACCTGAAAGAAATACACACCAATCTAGACTTTCAAAACAATTCCAAAAGAATTGTTGTAACAGTACTTCAAACAATTTGAATCACACAGGTATTGATTGGTCAACCTCAACAAATCCCATAAGCTTGCTTCCTCTTGAAATGTGTCGTCAATTTTTGAATGCTCTATGTAGATCATAAACTAACTAAGCCCAGCAAATTTGAGAATTACCTGAAGAAGCAGTGTACCATCATTGCATTTGTCAGAAACACGTGCGATCACCTGGAAAGGATCAGTGAAGTGAACAGCTATTGTCCTGCACATCAGAGCCAGGGAATTATAACAGAAACCTTAACAAGTGGATGACTTAATAACTTAAAAAAGGTGTCCCAGTACATGAGGCTCCCACACTATGGAATTTGGGATGGGAATAAAAAAAAAAAAACAGAAAAGCAGTGCTTGGCAGGGAAGGGCATTAGGAGAATAGAAACCTTGATGGGAAGAAACCGATGAAACACTGAAGTACCTTTCAAATATCTGGTTATGAGCTACTCCAAATTCAAGCTTCAAAGCTATTGTCCTCATACCATCTACAATGCTTGATCTATAGGGAGTGACTGCCAGAGGAACACAACATGTTATAGACAGTGGCATTATTGAATACAACAAAAGCATAGCAACAATACACACAAGGACATACTACCAAACATTTACATATTCCTATTACAACCTGAAGATGATCCTCGCGGAAGCCCATCCCTGATAGCACAAATGGGAATCCAAAGAATTGAATTCACATCACTAGCCCAATCTGGAAATGTTATTCTATCATCTTGAAGATTCAATTGCTCAAAATTCTTAGTAGCAGAAGAAGAATGGTCTCTTTGGGTGTCATCATGGCTGGTAACATCAAAAACACTCTCTGATGTCTTGCCAAAGCTCTGCATCTCAATGGCAAGTGACCCCACAATCTTCAAACCAGGACCAGTGTCAATGCAAAGGACAGCACCTTTGAGGGAGTACTCAATGGGCCGTACTGTGATCCCGACCCACTGAGTTTCATTCACTAGAAATGGAGATGAAACAGCTGCAGCAAGCTCAACCAGGGGTCTTGGCTTGACAACCTAAGAATGGAATAGATATATCATACAAAAATATAAGAACAGATAAATAAAATAAACATCAGCAAAAATTAATAACCAATGCTTGATCTGTACACAATATCCTAAACCACAGCAGAAAAGTTTGACTAGTTATAAACAGGAATCACGGATATCAACACCCATGGGACAAGACATACCTCTCCCATTAGATGATCATAAAGCGTGACTTCCAAAAGCTAAAATTCAATAACCTTGAATACACTGTCAAATATTTTGGTGAGATACAAGATATACCTTAAAGATAGGTCTTGTTGGCTTTTCATAACTCATAAAATCATCACTGTCCGCTGGGCCACCCTTGGAAAAACTATGGGATCTAAATCTCAACTGACCAATATGCCCAGTAAGAGCCTCCAAGACATATGAACCTGGTTTTTGTGGAGGTAAAGCAAAGGTAATAGCATTCTTGCCAGGCACTAATACAATAGCAGTGGAGCTCCTTAATGCCTGAAATATCAGATGAGATTCTTGGAGTCATGACTGATGCTATGACATGTATACAACTGCTCCACACATTAAAAGGAAAGACAATTGTTTCACCCAGGTAAAGCATACCTTAGCTCCTTCATCAGCATTACTTGTAACCATCAAAGTGAGGTTAAGGGAATCAAGAGTTATGTCATCAGGAAAGCCACTCCAAACAGTAACAGAAAGAGTACCAGGATCCCCATCACATAATTCCAATGGAGGACCAGGATTTCCAGAAAATGTAATCAATGATGAAACATCTAAGTGCACAGGATCCTTCATCTCACTGTATGCCAGACGAACAACATCTGCTTGAAAGGCCTGGCGCTCCTTGGTCAAGAACAAACCTTTATCTAGAGACAGAAGTCTCACACAAGATGACAGGTAACCGGCTTGATCATTCAACATCTTCTGACACTTGGCTAAATCTGGCAGGACATCAGCCAATAGCTCCTGCCACCCTTCTCCTGCATATAGGGCACAAACTTTCTCATAGGACTTTGCAGCTTGATCAAAGTTTCCACACCTGAAGCAAATAGCTGCTATTTCACCATCAAGGACAACACCATGTCTTTTCCACCAGGAGCGATGGTAATTGACAGCAGCACCCTTGGTTAGCTCGAGATATTTTTGCTGTTAATGACAGAATATAAACTTGGTAAATATTTGTGTGTGTGTGTGAGAGAGAGAGAGAGAGAGAGAACAGGAACTGGAGATAGGCTCAATTACCCAGGGATCAAAATGCATTCAATTTTCCAACAAGTTTCACACAATAACATGAGCCTAATAAAGCATTGGAACCTTAAAGACAAGTTGAAGTTGAATTTTGGGGCATAATACATGATACATACCCTAAATCTCATTTAACAGTTTAAACTTTTACGTAGAACGTTTTCTTAATATGGTATCAGAGCCTTTATAATTAAATGATCATGAGTTCAAATTCCACTGTTCTCACATTTAATTATGAATTTCTGGTTGTTCATGCTTTAGGCCCAAGTGAGTTTGGCCTAAACCTCATCTAATAATTTAAAATTTTAAGCGGAATGGTTTCTTGATATTTAACTTTTATAAAGGCCACTCATAATGATAGGACATTCAATTACCTTCCATACCTGTCTCTAACAATTAACTGTCTTAAAGTTGATTGCTCAATAAATAACATTTTTCAGTTCAAATGTACATGGAAAAAAGTGTTTCTTTATGGTATTCTTTCATCGGCCAGATTACATTCTTTCAAGCAACAAAAAGATGAATATTATAGACACCAATTAAAACATTTTGTTTCTGCTCATCATGTCTAAATATAACCTTGCTCCACACATTACCTGACACCAGCCTAAGAACAATCTCTAACTATGTCCATATCCCTACACATTGAACCATCAGTGTAACTCCAATTAAGCCACTGGAGCTGGGATTTTAAAGTATTCTACCATTGAAAACATTTAATCAGATTTGCACTTAACATTTGTTGCCAACTACGAGCAACAAAGTTTGCAAGAAAACATTTAATCAGACTATGAGCAGCAAAGTTTGCTACTTGTGGAATACAAATTAAGATTATAGCACCAATACACATGTAAGGCAAAGAGGCAAGTTTTCTCTTTTGGGTTAGGGGGGGGAGATGGCAAATGTAAGCAGTCAGGGCTCTCATACCTCAAACTCTTCAATTGATGACAAAGATTTCCAAAAATTGGCATCAGAAATCGTATGCTTCAAAGCATACTCAGCAGCAACATATATCTCAGCAAGTCTCATAGGCCGATCTATTGAGCCTTCGAAACCTGGCAAAGAGTTGGTTCGCATCATAGAAATTGCATTTTTATCGGATGGAGACAACCTTGTCGAAGCATCAAAAGCTGAACTGTCAAAATATGCACATATTAAACTAATGAGAACCTAAAACAACCCTTAGATAAAAGAAGTAATTGCTGAGAAAGAACCAAAATGAAACAGAGAGAAATCACTGGAGAATTGATTTCACTAGAAGTGCTTCAAGTCTTGGATTCATTACCCATCAATCAAGCTTGGGCGACCTTCAAACATTTCAGATATATTTCCAGCAGAAAGGGAAGCTCTCCGTCGATTAGCTTCACGTAAGAGTACAGAAGGTTCAAGAGGCAATGGCTTCCTCTGAATGCCAAAGTGTTTGATTCTTGGGTTAGCTTGAAGAATCACCTGCCCAAGCATCAAACTTCCATTAATGTTCTGGCAGGTAACATGAAGGAAGCCACATCTCACTAATATTCAGAAAATGAATGCTCCATCTTGAAAAATGGAATATTTATATGGCCACAAATAAGTCATCTTGTAGGCGAGCCATTAAGTATGTATTGCTTTTAATGGACTAAAAGCTAACAACCGGAAGAAACTAAATAGTTTTCACCCCCGATGATCTGCCGAAGATTTGGATTATATTAATAAAATTCACCAATTCAGAGAAAGAATTTATGTCCTTGTGCTTATGTTTGGCTTCAGAATTCATCCTTTCAAAACTCACCTTTTCTTTTGCAAGCACCTCAGAGGAAGCATCAGGTGGAACTGCAGGCCAAACGGCTGGTTTAGGCCAAGGTAACATGCTCAGTGAGGCACTAGTCACAAGAAAAATACACTTTAGAACATTGAGAAATTATCAAGGGTTCATACTTCAACAACATTTTATCAAGAACAGAATAATTCAGCAATATTTTACCACAAACATCATAATGCAACGACAATTTATAAAGGGCATCAATATTCTGTCTACGTGAGCAGGAAACCAAAGTAAAGAAGAGGCAGTTTAGGACTTCAAAGTGGATATTCACCTGTTGACAGGACTTCTTTCTATATCTGTCCCATATCCAATCAAATATGCAAGCCTCATGAACTGCCACAATTAGGATTGCATTTCATCAGCAGCCTTATCTATAGCAAACTAGGAAAAAAAAAATCCAACATCGATTACCCTGCAGAGCTATCTGCTACAAATTGCACAATGCAAACAGTATAAAAATGTGCATCACTGACACGGTATAAATTATCAAATAAAGAAAAGGATGCAACTCTTCCTCTAATTCAAGAATAGAAGTAATGAAGAAAAATTTCACCTTCACTCTGCATAAAGAATAAAGATCTCCCTGAAGGCGGTAGAACTCCTTTTCTATGTCAGGTGCAACAAACCCTTCTTTAAAGTGTGATGTAGTTGCATTGACCAAAGCCAAGCAAGCAGTTATTACCCACACCTCTCGCATACAAAAAGGTAGCAAATTCTAGGGGAACTCGAACAGGAGACAAGGAGAGAAAAATGTACACATAAAGAGAAATCAGAAACAACACCCTCAACACAAAAGATATACAATTTGCTAGAAAGCTACTGGAATGGATAGACAGTCAAATACCTCATGCAATGTGAGGGCCTTTGAGAAGCTGATAACAAATGAATAACCCCTTGATGCAACTTCAAAGGGACGATTTAGCTTAAATAAAAGCTGTGACAGAAACACAACTACTTCAGGAAAAATACAAATTGATGATCTTAGACTTGATAAGGACAAAGCAGCATTTAACAATGATAGAGAGGGCTGCAAGACTGGCATATGTACTGGTCAAAGGTATTCCATTGCACCACTTGAATACATGCATGCATTTCCAAGTATGTCACCTAAATTTTGCAACAGCAATGTTTTGAAGAATAAATTTCTATCACATTGGAGGGGTATAAACTGTCAAGCAGAGAAGCAACAACATTGCTCTTTATAAGAAAATAAACACTCAAATACATTGCTCTTCATCAGAGACTCTTTTTATGATCCATGATCAAATACAGCCAAATATTAAAAGTTCGCCTAAATTATGGCCAAACAAAACTAAAATCAAGTTACTTACAAAAAAATAAAAAATAAAAAAAATAACTATTGACAAACATAATTGATGAAAGCCCAAGCATAACTGAGCCAACTTGAAATGCAAAACACAAACAAATGAACAAAAATAAAAATACATTGCTGTTACAGCAAAAGATAAGAAATATTTTGCTTTCTTCACAAGCTAAATGATACCATTGAATTTTCTTTATACATAATAGATTTTAGGAACTGAAGTTTCTTGTTGTTTCCCACCTTTGATTGACAGGCAAAGAGATATTGTCTAAACTCAAATTCTCTAAACGTGTCATCTTGAACAATTTGCGTCAACTGTTTGTGTCCAGGATTCAGAACTGCAGCCTGATCATCACCACGATCTACTCCCCCAAAGTCTCTCTGTTTACCAGCCATCTTTACTGCATTACATAGGAATATGTTATACAAAAAGACATGCATGAATTCCCAATAACAAAAGCATCCAGTCTAGAAGATAACAATGGTCACAAATACTGAATAAAACTCTATTTCAAAACTTACAAATACCTGAAAAGAAATTGTAGGTCAATCTAATTGAGAATTAAGAAGAAGGTATGATGTAAATTTTACAAGAAACTACAAAAATAAAGGCATCAAATAAGTACACCAGTAAATTGAATAAGCTTTGTGACAAGGAGATAACCTCCTTGAACAAAAGCTCAGAAGTATCAATCAATCTAGGATATCTACATGCAACCATTTGATAAATTTAATGCAAGGCCATCTCACTAATCTTACTTGAAAGGAACATACAACATTTTCAAAGCTACAATAGTCCAACACATTGAGGCAATCAAGTTTATATAGTTGTCCTACCAAATCATGCTCATCATAAATTGATTTGATAAAGTATCACACAATCATTAAGCATCATTAACTTTGTATACTTCTGCCTTAGCTGATTACAAGGAAAGGACGACATGAAATGATTCTTGATAGAAGCAAAACATACTTGTATGCAATCAACCATAAGGAAAAATTATAGGCCATGTGAGAAAGCCAAACACCAAAAACAAATAGAATAAGTAAGACTATGTTGCAAGATCTGAAGTAGAAATGAGCCAAAAGCTACACAAAAGACTAAAGGAATTAATGTTGAAAATCACAATATCCATCTAGAATATGCGAAAGTGTAAGCAGCTGCTGTAATCACTAAATGAAAAAGAAAAAAAATAACAAGTTTGCAGCATTAACAGTTACACTACATAAGTCAAGACAGATTAGGCTTGTCAGACCATTAAAGGGAAAAGCATTCTTCAAAGTATTAGAGTATAAAGTTACTCTTATTTAAACACAAAGTTAAAGCAGAGCAAGTGTTTTAGTGGCCAATTTGTTCAATAATGCAAAATAGTATCCTCACAACCATATGCACTGGTTACCTGTTTCCAAATAACAGAGTTCTAATTCGTCATATTCTCGTAATGCATCTTCATGAAGATGAGCCATTTCGAACATAAAGGCTAAGCTTTCCTGGAAAAGAAAGCAGAATTAAAATTTGCAGCAGTCTTCAAACCTAGATAAGAAGAGTAAATGACTGGGGTGCATTACTATAGGAAAGCAAATGGTTTGCGTTCACTGATTCACCCATTTAGTGTCAAGTTCAAAACTGCTCTGCTATCTTATAGACATTTATATACTGTAAAAGGGTTAAAATTTTCAAAATAGTTGAAATCTACGTGAAAAAGACTAAGGACTTGAGACACAATTTTTGTTCTGTTTAGAAATCTGCACGAAAAGAGTAACCAAAACTTGATATTCCACAACTTTTACTCCAGCAAAATTTTTTTCCTTTAGTCATAGAACATTTTGATCTCATTAGCTTGGACAAAAGAATTTAAGAAATGGAACAACCTTCAATATAAAGAAATTACAAAAGTTCCAAACTGGCATGAGGCGCTGCTCGCTGAGCTTACGTATCTCATCCTCATAAACCTGTACACGCCTATCCAATGTATTTCTCACACACTCCATAATCTTGGACTCAAAATCTTCCCAAAAACTAGCTTCAGGACCATGAATATCGAATTTGCAGCACCTGGTTAAAGCACATGTTCAGAACAATAGATGAGAAGTAATAAAAAGAGTGCATAAATATGCTGTGCACCTTGAAAACTTTTAAAGATAAAGAAAAAGGTAAATGAATTATGACACCATTATTATTTGCTTCCAAAACAAGAACACTATCACCGGCAACCCCACCAGCAACCCCATAAGCAACCAAGTGCCCCACAAAGCCCACTTAAGTCGAGCATGTTGAAGCATTGATTAGTGATCACTGATCAATATTTGATGCTTATCTGAACAGTGCATCCAAATGCTTTATATTCTGCCCTCTTGTTATCTGGCCAATGGTAAGAAAGGACAAAAAACTGATGCTTGAGTGACAAACATAACTTCTGCTAAGAATGCTATTACTTATTCTGACATTTCACCTTTAGCTTTGATGACATCTAATGCGTATATCAATAATTTTGAGAAAGTACAAACATTAAGATGAAGTGCAGTTTTACCAATGACTGTTCTGTGGAGCACAGTGATATTATAAATGAACACACATAATCTAGCAAAAATCACATATAATATCTCTAATTTGATATAAAATGATAAGATCAGAAGCAAGAACGAGAAGCAAAGGTTGTGTGTTTACCAACCATTCTTGACTTGTCAACAGGATAAAAAATGTCTTCTAGGTGCAACATACCTGTCTCGTTTCTTTGAACTGAACTCAACTTCAAGCTTTGCATAAACTTTTTTTGCCATTTTGGTGGCATTATCATTACTCGGGTGGGCTTTAGATACAAACACCATAAACCATTCCCGCTCATCATTCTGAACAATTAACTTCAGGCGTGGTTTAAGAATGGTTTTGAACTCATCAAGATCCTACACATAATATCAACGAAGCAGAACAAGAGTTCAGCCCATTTTACACAAAATTCACATCACCGCTCGCACAGACAATGTGAGTGAATGAGGTCAAAATGCAAGAACCAGTTGCAGCAAGCTACCTCACACGTAACGAGAACAACAGTTGCATATGGCTCTCGAAACCAGAAAAAGTACTGCTCCCATGGAAGCCGACTGCGAAGCCTCGAATCTGTTGTCTGTATAAATTCTGCGGAGAGATTCTCTACGAACACCTGATTCCGCGTCTTGTTGTTCAACCAACCTCTTCTGAATGGCAGCCTCCTCTCGAATGAATCTTTTATAGTCGGCCACAAATCGCTCACATCTTCGACTGTAAAACGCAGTTAATTCCACACAAACAAGATATTTTACAAAAACAAAACACAAAAAATAATAATAATTGAGAGTGAAAATATTTTCAAAGAATTAAGAGATTGAAAGAGAAATCTAACCTGCAATTACGATGTGATCACAAGAGTTCTTGATTGTTTGGAACTGAGCTAGATAGTTCGCCATCTTCGATCTACCTTATACTACAGATACTCCTTACAATCCATAGATCGATACATACAGCACTCTTGACTGCGTAGAGAGAGAGAGAGAGAGTAGTTCGCTTCGCCGAGTGTGTGAAGCAATGTAGTTGTTGCGCTGCGGTGTTGGTCGGTTGGCCTGGGTGGGTGGGATCTGCGTCCCGGGGATCTAGTGCGTCACGATGTACAATTCTCGATGTTTGGGGACTTCTAATCGAACCGTTGGTTCTTTCCTTATAAAAAGGGTCAAAAAAAATTTCCTCTTCCTGTGAGGGCTTGGATAGGCGGTGTTTGGTTGTCTCAATAATGTTATCCACATTATTCGTACGGATATCCTAAACTTTGAATTTTGTTATAATTAACCACCTAAAATGATATTATGATTAAAAATATAATATTTTTTTAACATTAATTTATATTCAATTCTCTCTACTATCACTTAAATTAATAAAATTCAAATTTTATAATGTGACCAAATATTAAATTTTAAATATGTTGATATTAAAATTATGTGTAAAAATAATTTATCTAAATTCAATAATAGTAAAATATAAATTTTTTATTAAACAAATAAAATTAAAATATTAATAAATAAATTTAAATTTAACTTATCAATATAATAATTAAAATATTTAAATACACTTTTTTTAAAAAATATATATAATAAATGATTACATTAGCGTTTCAAAACAACCTACGTAATGAAATAGATAACTGACGAGGGGCAGCAGGAGGACATGTCGCAAGATTTAGTTTGCTTAGGTGGATGCCGATATCCATTTACAGCTAAGCCATGCACAAGCGTACACGATTAAAAATAAAAAGTGGACCTTGACATTAGTATTTTGATAATTAATTTAATAAGAACATTAAAAAATATATATAGAGAGAGAGAATCATTCATTTTCATAAATTTTAATTCAATCTATTTATATATTAATAAATTAATTGAAATAAACAAAATTTAATAATAATGCGATGAACCGTACATTATTTTATTGTATTATATGAGGTCTAGATTCTTGAAGGGGTAAGCCTTTCGTGAATCCGAGGGAGCATGTACGAGTCTATTATTATGGTCTTTTGGGCCCACTGAAAAATAATAGTCTGTGTTGGTCATGGGCCTTCTTATGAATAATAATATGCTTGATTGAAATAAAATGCTGACTTGGGGGATCACTGTGTAATTATTTACATACTATTGGGTCAATCTTTGATCATGGCGAGACAGGACACGAGGGTATTCCAGTAATTCGGTTTCACAGCTGAACAGAACCAATGAAAAGCATGCACATAAGAGTCCCTCCCTCTGTGTAGATGAGGGGCGCCAAGAAGAGCCTTTTGATTGAGAAGCACTCCAAAGGCCCAAATCAATGGCTTTGACTCTCTCATCCGCTTCCACTCTCATCTATCACAACAAGCTCTTCTTTTTCAATGCCTGCTCCACCTCTCCCTCCATTCAAAACCGCCATGTTCTCTCTACCCATTATTTTGGTTGGCGATTCAATGGAGGCCGTGGCCAAGTCCCAACCAGAGCGGCCCACCTCAAGACTCAGTACTGCAGGTCCACTGAAAGCAATGCAAAGGTTCATTCTTTAATTTTGCTCTTGGAACATTTTTGTAATTTAGGTAGTTTTATTTTTTGTCCTGTGATTGGTAGATTTTATTCTGCATCTTCTCTTGGTTAGCATGTATATTAGGTGAATTCTTAATATCCACCCTTTTTATATTCTTAATTAATAACCAGCTTAGTTGTGAGAATTTTGTTTTTTTTTTTTTTTAATTTTCTGTCTTTTTCTTATTACAACTACAACAGCAAGAATTGTATTCTGGCGAATGCTAAAGAATATACGGCGTTTTGTGTTAATGTGCGAGGCTTCACTTGTTCAGTAAGGTGCGGTAGGCTGGTGGGCATCGGTAATATTTGGAAATGGTGCTAGCTGTGATTCTTAATAGAAATCGTCTCAGCATTGCTATTTTTTGGTGGTTGGGGTGGGGGATTTTCGATGGTTTTGGCCAAACCTTTAGATTTGAAGTACTTATTGCAATGCCTTTTTCTCAATTTGGTCTCCAATTATTCAGGGTTCGTCCAATGGACATGGCTTGACTGATATGCAAATGTCAACTATTGGACATGGATGGAAGAAACTTCAGAGTCTGATTGCTGTGATCCTCGTTTTTGTGGAAATTTCTTCACCTTTAACTTGGAAGAGTTGGAACTTTTGGTCCATTTCTCCAGCAAAAGCAGTACTTTATTCTCCGGACACCAAGGTCCCAAGAACTGGGCAACTCGCATTAAGAAGGGCCATCCCTGCTAACACAAACATGAAGAATATACAGGTAGATATTAATAATCATGTTGAGTCTTATATCTCTTCATTTACTTGCAAAGTAATCAGTTTGTAGACCATCTTGCTCTGTGCTGCTAGACTTCTCTGGAGGACATCTCATATTTGCTAAGGATTCCCCAAAGAAAGCCTTATGGAACCATGGAGGGCAATGTGAAGAAAGCCCTTAAGGTATGCACCTTTTCTTTTGATACAGCAAGGTAGTATGTATATACAGTGTGAGAATGATCATTACAAGAGGTTGTTGCTTAGTTTCTCAGTTAATTTTGCTATACATGTGAGCATTTTGTTGATGTTTTATGCTAAGATCTTTATTGTTTGTTAAAACTTCTCCTCTTCTATTTGTATCTAATAATTCTGCATCACAACCATGCATTCATGCTGCCATTTATTGGATAGTGATAGTTCTGAAAAATTGTATTTTCACTTGGAATTGTCATCTTTCCCCGTGATTTTAGATAGCAACAGATGAAAAGGATGCTATTTTGGCAAGTATACCTGCAGAATTGAAGGAAAAGGGGTCTACATTGTATGCATCTCTAATTGATGAAAAGGTATGTTACCATAATGGCCTTGTCTTTTGCGTAAGTTAGGCAGACTGACTAGACAGACAGCATCCATTAGATGAGAAGAGATGTACATAGATGGATATATATAAATCTGTACAATTATGTACATACCCATGATTTTAATGTATTGTAAATTATTATATTCTTTCTTACAGAAGATAAAGTCCATTGGTTATGCTTTTTGTGATTTGGACAAAATACAGGAGCATGATCAGAAATTAAGATCCAGTGTGAAAGATGAGTTAATAGTTATGCAGTAAAATATAAAGATTGCAGTACTGCATCTGCTCCCCTAGCGTATATCTTTGTGATGATTTATGTTGAAAGCCAATCAAGAAGCTCAATTTACTGGGTTATTGCATGGATTTGTTGGAATGACACTAAAGTGGCTTTGGCTTGATAGGATGGTTTGCAAGTGCTCCTTCAATGCATTAAGGATCAGGACCCAGATAAAGTCTCTGGTGCCCTTGCATCTTCACTTGATACAGTTGCAGAACTGGAGTTGCTTCAGGTATAATGTTGGAATGAACTATATGCATCACTAAGGTATACATTAAAATTAGTCACCCAAAGAACTTACCAAGTTCAGTGATGTTTTCCTAAATTTAATCTACTAACTGCAACATTATCCTGCCAACTTGAGCTTTCAAAGAGCATGAACTCAATTTCCTTCTGCAACAGGCACCTGGTTTATCATTTTTGTTGCCTGAGCAGTACTTGAAATATCCAAGGTTAGTTCTCTACAAAATCCTTTAAATTTATTTCATTTTTATTTTAACTTGGCTTGCTGTATGCATATTATGTGGGACAATACTTGCAGTCATTTGATTTTTAGTATGACTGCATGTGTATAAACAAAAGCAGAACCATGGACTATGTAATTGTGTAGGATTGGAGGTCACCCACTGAAATTTTCAATCAAATATTTATTTTTTTTTTTTTCAGAAATGAATTGGCACTTCAAGTGACATAAAGGTCCAAACTTGAATGCTTGAGGAAAAGAGGAATATGTCATGACTTATCGCAGTTCATCTCATGTGAATGCCAAATGCCCTATGAAAATAGAACTAATGATGCCTAGGATTGAGATAGTATATTATTGATGAACATGAGTTTTAATAGTACTTGTTAGAGATAATGGAAGTGTAAAATATTTAGTAACAAGGATGATAATGCCAAAAATGCAGCAACAGAAAAATTGATTTGGTTTAATGTAATCTCTCTGTGCCCACAGAGGGCATGAATTTTTATTTTTATTTTTTTAACCATGACAGAGTGAATCTTGCAAGAACAATAGAAGGAGAAACCTGAAGTTTAAATTCAAAATCTGATCCTTAAGCCATGTATAACACTCTTTACAAATGCAGGAACACTCTCTCGTATCGTCTTGGCTCAAAGCCACTAAATTTCACAAGTCCCCCTGATTTATATATAAAGTTTGCTGTTTACCTGATTCTAGTCGGATCAGAAATCTTCAATAGCAAAAATCTTTTGTATATGACATCTTCAACTAAGAAACTGCCTATGAAACAGAATTTGATACAACGTCAATGAATCTGTTCCTAAATAACAATGTTTACATATTCCAAAATAATGCAAGTCAAATATCTACATGGACATCCACAATACTTGTTGGTTTGATAATGCAGTGTGTATTAGTTGATTTAGTTATCTGCTATGTGCAAGGTTTCCTATCTGTTTCACTTCCATTGGATTTTGGTATATGTGATAAATTTTCTTTGCACGGATATATTTATTTATTGGATTATATGTTATCTGTAGGCTAACGGGTAGGGGAACTGTTGAATTCACCATTGAAAAAGGAGATGGTTCAATGTTTTCCCCTGAAGCTGGTGCTGAACAGAGGAAGACTGCCAAAATTCAGGTGGGACGAATTTATCAAAAACTAATATTTTCTTTTCATTTGATTTAAAATAAGGTTCCTGCCAATGATTTTTTTTTTTCAGTTGATTGGAATTAGCCTACAATTTTGTTTTGATCATTGTATTTTAACGAAAGCATGGACATATCGGATATCAAGATTGGTCCAAAGTCCTATGCTAGCACCTTTTATTTCATGTTGCTAATGGATCTGAAGCTGATTGTACTTACATTTTATTTATGCAAACTGATAATTAGCTCATGGATTCAGGTTATTATAGATGGATATTCAGCACCATTAACTGCTGGAAATTTCGCGAAACTGGTAAGGTAGTTGACCTTCACTTCATCCTCATGGAAACTTTTGCTTCCCCTGCTCTATCCTCTGCATTTTATTTCATCCCCAATTGAGTTCTTACAGCATCCAACAACAATGAGCCATTGTGCCTTTTAGAAAATTAAAAAGGCTCATTAGTGCTGCCTTATTTGCATTTTTCATTTTCTGTTGATTCCTTTTTCTGTTGAGTACCATTTGGATAACTTCTTGATGTTTGACTTTTTGAAAAGTGTCAGTGCTCTCCCGATGAAATGCATAATCTAGCTACTATTATTGCAGATAGTTGATGGAGCATACGATGGGGCAAAGCTCAGCTGCGCTAACCAAGCTGTTCTAACTGACAAGGGGACTGATAAGAATACTGGTTTCAGTGTTCCCCTAGAGATCATGCCATCAGGCCAATTTGAGCCCTTATATCGAACAACGTTAAGTGTGCAAGTACAAAGATCATATTCGTAATTTTTAATTAAAGTTCTTGCTGTTATAGTAACCTAATTGTTCAATTTCTGTTTTTATTTTCCCCCTATTACTCCTTTCAAGGATGGAGAATTGCCTGTGCTTCCACTATCTGTTTATGGAGCAGTTGCAATGGCACACAATGAGGATTCTGAGGAATACTCAGCACCTTATCAATTTTTCTTCTATCTTTATGATAAAAGAAATGTAAGTCAAATCCAACAATATTTGTGTCCCAGATGCAAGGATTATAGATGTCTGAAATTTTTTCACATCACATGTGATTGCATTCTGATGTACCCTTCTTGTAGGCTGGCTTAGGAGGGCTGTCTTTTGACGAAGGACAATTTTCAGTTTTTGGGTATGTCTTTAGAGGGTTATTTTTCTCGCTAATAACACATTTAAGTCTGCTTGCGTGCAGAAATGCACATAGTTGTTTTGACTTTGTTCTTTTTGGTCATTGATAACATTTTCAACACACAGGTACACAACAGCCGGTAGAGACGTTCTTTCACAGATAAAAACTGGGGATCTAATTCGATCTGCAAAGTTAGTGGAGGGTCAAGATCGCCTTATACTGCAAACTGAAAGTTGAGGCTGTTTCTTTTTCCCAGTGTGCCAAATTAGTTTGGATGTTGCATCTTTCCACAACAATATTATCGGGTTTATTCACTATTGTTGCATTTCTTTTTTCACGAGAGCAGCCTGACTCTCTTTCTACGTGCACCCTTAATTAAAGGTCTCTGAAAATCAGTATTATTAACATTGTTTTAGCTGCACCACAAGTAAAATGAGATTCTGTTTTACTTAATATCCTTTAACATGCGTGCTGCTTAGCACTGATCGGCTTTGGAGCTAATGATATTTGCTTTATAGTATTCAGCCAGCTAGCCATGTCACCGATAATGTAGGGCCTAGGAACTGCCTCTGCAAATCATTGTCATTTTCTGTTCGGGTGATGATCAACAAAAACATTACCAGATGTTTTTTTTTTTTTTTTTCCATCTCTCAGTTGTCCTTTTGGTCGGCGGGGCAGCCGTAGAAGCACCTCAAAATCTTCGAATCTTTGTTCTATATTTTTTCGTTTCCTGTGAGTTGCTGCTTACAATAAACTTAAGCTGAGTTTTGTCACTGTATCTAACTCCTATGTCTCCTCTTGTTGACGAGTGACGATCAGAATCTCTTGGCCATTTTAAATCTTTCATTGCCTTGTAACCAATGATTTATGAAATAAAAGGATGAATTTTACGAAACGATAAGTTATTCTACAGTGAATTTGATTGACGAGCAACCATCGGCCAAGAACAATTGTATATTTCGTGGGCCACGAAAATGATGGGAAAATATCAAGGCCAACCATTTGGAAGAACAAGCTAGTAAAAAAGAAAGAAAAGGGAAAAAAAAAAACAGAAAGAAAAAAAGAGTACATATCTATGCCATAAAAATGTACATAATTGGCAGATGTGGTCTAGAAAATACCCGTCTGTTCAGACTTGATCTAGAATTACCACTTAAAAAGATTTTTCTCACAGCCGTGGCTTTCTCGTCCATGTGCTGTGGCCTCCGTGGGCCCGTACGTCCCAATAAGTTTTATGTGGATAACCTTTGAGCAAGTGTACCAGTTTGGACCCACTAATTGTTTGGAGATTCTTTCGTCCACGAATGCATTCTGATATCTTCCTTATCAATTTGGAGTCAGCTTCAGTTTCACAAAAAGAGTCACGTAAATGCACATTTCAAAAAATGGATCCGCAATCCGTTTTTGTTGAAACTATGCAATTTTATGTTTTTTTTTTGTTTTTTTTTCCTTTCATGGGTCAACTTGTGGTGCACAGAAAAAAAAAAAGAAAAAGAAAAAAAACATCATTTTGTGTTTTGGCCATACAAATGAAACCTCATTAACATGGTGGTTAAGTGAATACTTGCGATAATTCGCATGGAGTTTTCTTGGAGCATCAGTGGGTTTGTCTTTTAATATGATGCAGTCTATTGATACATCTACTGTGGTCCAGAAAATTTTTAATGCAATAAAACTCTCCTCCATATATCACTTTTTAGGTCAAATTTTAAAAATATAAAAATGATCTTATAGCCATCAATTTTTCCTTCTTTTTTTTTTTTTTTATTTTGTTAACAAGGGAGGCATTTCGGCTGAAAAAGCAATAAAATTACATAGCTAAACCCTTGTACCAATTGACCCCCACTTTATAGCCATTATTTTGATTGCCTTATTGAACTAATCATTTGCATTTAATGCACCTAAAATTTGGTATATTTAAAATTAAAACACTCGCAATTCCATACTAATTATTTTATCTAGTTCAAATAGTTACTTAAGTTTTGAATTTTGAAGGGAGATCTTAGATCATTCTTTTTTTGGTCAAAAGAAACTATTGACTATTTATGAATTTTAAAAACAAAACAAAATTCTATAATTCCATTGTTTGCCACCTCTAATAACAGTTAAACACAAAAGCAACAAAGAATATACTCAAATATTTTTTTTGGGGATAAGACTCAATATGGTCTTAAATTTTTAAAGATATTTTTAATATGATTTTAAATTTTTATCTAATTCTTATATTTTTAAAATTTATCTTTAATTAAGTGTTTTTTATACAAAAATTATAATAAACATTAAGTATTTAACTTATCTAACATAATATGCCAAAAAAAAAAACACATAAATTTACAATAAAATACTTTTTTGGTTTCTTTCTCCTCCTCGACTTCTTCTTCCTTATTAGTGTCATTATCTTCTTCTACCGTCTCTCTCTTTTTTTTTTTTTTTTTGTTTAGGAGAAAAATAAACGCGGCTTTTAGTTGGTTGGGTTTTTGGAAAAGTATTTTTTTGGCATACTACATTAAATACTTAATTTTTATAATAATTTTCATAAAAAAGGGTACAAATTATTAAGATATAAAATTTAAATAAAAATTTAAAAATATTTAAAATTATATTTGAAAATTTAGAATTAAATTGAGACTTATTCCATTGTTTTTAACAAATTTTTGATAGTAATAAATTTTAGGTAGAATATTAAAAAAATAATATAAGTTTCAATGTTTGCTTGGTGGGTTTACCAAAAAAAAAAAAAAAAAAAGCAAAAACAGTAATGGATAGTCCCAATTTTAGTCCACAGATTAACTTTCTAGTCCATGCACAATTAAAAAAAAAAGAAAAGAAAATAAAAAAAGAGCCTTATGTGGACAGCATTCATGGTGCCTAAAGTCCAAACCGGACGAGATCCTCTACATTCAATAAGACAATCATGCACGAACTCCCAACCATTCTGAATTATCCTAACCAATTTTGAATCTCATGTCCCACCTTAGAAATCATCACAGCCAACGATCATCCGATGTCCTTAACAAAACAAAATACAAAAACATGTTCCACGTTTCTCCAAATCATTGAGGCCACTGAATAAATGAAGCTTTCTCTGACACCTACCAAATCGGAGAAACAAGCATTTAGGTTGATAACCGCGCCAACTCAACTGAGTTCCTCCCACCCCCAGGCGTCAACTCTGTGAAGCCAGCAATGGCTTCTCTGCACACCATTTCTCCTCATGGCCTTCTTTCTCTATCCAAACCCAGAAAACCCACCTCGAAATCCCTCCAAAGCGCTCCCTTTCTCGGATCAAAGTTACCCCAGGTTTCTGTTTTCTTGAAAACCAGGCAGAAAACTGATAAAAATTGGATCTTGAAATCGGTTGTTCGAGAAGAGTTTAATGTTATCCCAGTCCAGACTGGAGGCAGCACTGACCGGCAAGAGGGAGTGGTTGTGAGTCAGGTGGAGAGAGAAGGGACCGAGTTGGGGGCGGCGGCTCAGGTGAGTGGGTTTGGTGGCAATGAAGGTCAGCTGTCTTTTGAAGGGTTCTCTTCAGCTCCTTCCGGCTCTGGTGGTGTTGGGGAGAGAGGAGGAACTGAACTGGAAATGGAGAGGTTAATTGATAGAACTATTAATGCTACGATTGTTCTTGCTGCGGGTACTTATGCTATCACCAAGTTGCTAACCATTGATCATGATTACTGGCATGTGAGTATTTGATATATCATCTGTATTCGTGTTCTACATGCCTTATTTTATGGGTTTGATATAACATCCTTTTGTGGGTTTTTTATTTTATGCATTGGTAGCTTAATTGGTCTAATACTTGTTTTTGTTGCTTTTTTGTTACTTCTTCTCGACAACAATTCAAAAATCTTTTGTTTATGACATTCTCTTTTTACAGGGATGTTACTAATTGCGGACAGCTTGTTCAGGAATAAAAATTTGCCCATTCACTTGTTTATTGGCAATTTAAAGATCCGATTATGCTTTTGGCACTTGGTTTTTGGTCAGATTTTTTATTTTTACCTGGCTCTGGTTTTCCACCTTTTTTAAAGTTGGATTCTATTTTAGTGGCTTAATTTATTGAATTCTACTAGAGCCATGCTTGGGCCCTGGAATGAATGTGATTTTGCTCGAGTTTGTTCAGAAATATATTGTTAGATCCATTGTAGATGTATTGGGGCTTGGTGCCCAGAGACTGTAATATGTTGTTGAGTTCATAATCATCTTGTCTCGGTAATCTTATAGTCACTTGTGAGGAAGTTTCCAATGATTGAAGGTCAAAATTACTTTTTGAGGGAGACTTGTTGAGATGAAAGAAATCATGATCTACATTTGTTACGCATGAAGGAAGAAATCTCAAAACAATGAGTACAATAATCCTTGGTTTTCCTTCGATGTGGCATGCTGAGATGTTTGAAATGTAGTAGAAATGGGTGAATTGGCATTAATAGAACAAGCTTCATGATGTGTTTGAGTTGCTGTTAAAGATGAGTTAGAGAAGGAGGGAGAAGAAATATTAACGCTTATTTTTCAAATTTGCCATGTAAGAACTTCCCCGACCTTGTAGGACGCCCTTTATTGTATGTAATATAACTTCAGGCAAGATGTGTCAGGCTGTGATTGAGGAATTACCAAATGTTTTGGCAAGAAGACAATAATTGATGTGTAGTTAGGATCTGATTAGAAAGTTCCTCAAAAATGTTGCTGAGGTAATTAGAAAAGATTGAACACTTATGGCTTGACCTTGGCATTGTAAGATTAAGAGGCTGAGGAATTCACTGTTCCTTGTGTTTAAGATTCTTTTTCTTTTTCTTCCTTTTGTGATCTGCTAATTAGAATTTTTTCATCTTAGTATCACTAACTTTCTTTCACAATTGGTTGTGAAACTTGTTTCTGGTTTGTTTGTAAATTACTAAACTTATATTGATTTTAATCTACTCACAATCTTTGATAAATTTCATTTCTTCTTTTCCTTATTAGGGCTGGACCCTTTATGAAATTCTAAGATATGCACCACAACACAACTGGATTGCTTATGAGGAAGCTCTCAATACAAACCCAGTTTTTGCAAAAATGGTCATTAGCGGAGTGGTTTACTCTATAGGGGATTGGATTGCTCAGGTTAGTGAGTTGGGAAGTAAATCATTGTATCTTCTATATTTTGCTAATTGTTCCTAATTCTTTTTGACCATGATTCTTGGTTCTTTCATAGTGCTACGAAGGCAAACCACTCTTCGAGTTTGACCGTGCCCGAATGTTTAGATCAGGCCTTGTTGGCTTTACATTACATGGATCCCTTTCACATTACTATTATCAGTTTTGTGAGGTGACCCCTTATGTCCCCTTTTTTTTGTGGGTTCATTGGATTCAACTGAATTAATGTTAAATGAGTGAATTTCTCTTTTCTCCAGGCACTTTTCCCATTTAAAGGATGGTGGGTGGTTCCTGTGAAAGTGGCCTTTGATCAAACTGCATGGGCAGCGGTTTGGAACAGCATCTATTACACTGTTGTTGGATTCTTACGTCTGGATTCCCCTGCTACTGTTTTCAGTGAATTGAAGGCTACATTTTGGCCAATGCTAACAGTAAGAAAACTTTATATTATGTCTGTAACTTCTTTCATCAGTTATCTATAACTGAACTTTGAATTAATTGCTCCTGTTTTGTCCCCTACCTGCAATGGGAATGGGAAGAGCTAGATCATCTGAACTCTGCACTTTGCAGATACACAACTGTTTCCAAGATTTTCCGTTTCTATATCTATGGTTGGTTGTTTGAAACTAAGTCCCATAAAGCTAAATTCTTCTTCACTTGGCTTGATTTCATATGTAAGCTATTTCCTGTTCTTCACTTTTGCAGTCTATTTGTGGAAATTGCAAACAGGCTTATGTGTCTGCAAGATATTTGTTTAATGAAGCCTATTTAGCTTGCATTTCACAGTTCTTGAGAGTTTTTAGTTTCACTTTCATTGAAGAGCTGATTAAGCACTAATTTCAGTTGGTTTGGTTGATTTTGTGTTCAAAATGGTCAAGTACTTGGCTTGATGATTTATGGACTCTTAGTTGATAATTTTTCCTTGTTTACAACTCAGCTTAATTTCCTACTGTTATAATGTGGTTTGCTGTGAAGGCGGGCTGGAAGCTTTGGCCATTTGCTCACCTGATTACATACGGGGTGATACCAGTACAGCAAAGGCTCCTTTGGGTGGACTGCATAGAACTCATTTGGGTGACGATACTTTCGACGTAAGTAGTAATTCTTACATATTGTCTTATCAAGGACTGGAGAAAGTGGGCATATTGGAGAAAATCTGGTTGGGATAGTTAAAGGCTAGATGACTCACCCTGTGATAATTCTGGGAGAATTTTAAATATTCTAGACAACAAATTCAAAAAGGAGGAGAAAAATAAGGAGTCAAATAATAGTTGCTGCTAATGATTCTGGCTGATAAGCATATGCATGCGTGGGCTAGGTTGCTGTGAAATGAAAGCTTAGGAATCTAAGGTCTTGTCTGAATTCTATGTAGCTGTCTATTGTCCTGCTCTTCATTTATTCAATATTTCTGGTTTTGAAGACTTTAAAGCTGCCTACTCTAGTCATTTGATGGTCCCAGTTATAACAAATGATTTAGAATCCTTGGTTTTACTTCTCTTTTTTTTGTGGTGTATGCCATGCCAATAGGTGTGGATACAATTTGTTGGAAACTTGAGATCCTTTGGATGAATGAAGCCAAACCATCCCTTCTGTTCTCATTTTGTTTTGTCATTTTCTTTTCATAACCATTTAAAATATACTGCATATTCTCCAAGTGTTTTTTTGTTTTTTGACAAAAAGGGAAAAAGAATAAAACTCTTGATCAATGAATACTTGAATGAGCCCCAACTCCTAGCCTCCTCTTGCTTTAAACTTATTGTCAAATGTTTTTGGCACGGTTCTAACACTGGTATTTCTTGTAACTTCTTCAGTTATTCAAATGAAAAATCAGAAGCAAGAATAACTGAGGCATCATCTGAAGCTGCTTCCATTGCTCTGCCCAAGGGTCCTACTGAGGTACATGAAGGAACCGTTTCATGCTTTAGCATATTGTCATACACACACACACACACACACACACACATGTATAACCATCAGCCAAAGATCGCATCAAATGTTTTGATATTCCCATGTATTTTCTTTTCTAATATCAGGAGTAGAAGAAAAAAAAAATCAGACAAGTTTAAGGAGAAGAAGAACAAATGGACATACCGCTCCATTGAGGACTAACCCGAAATCAAGCAATGCATGATGATGCTGGGGGCTGGATATCATGTATATTGCAGACTTATCTGCTAGCTTGCAGGTGTATGTACGCAATTCTTATGTTCTTTTACATGGTGCGGCTGCTGCCTGAAAAAATCGTGTTATTCAGTGCTAAGAGTTGCGTATAGAAATTAAAAAATAAAAAAATAAAAAACACTCTCTTAGGGTTCTTGTATAGGACAACATCCCCCAGGGATCAAGCTCCGGAAATTTTGTCCCTTTTTTCGCAAGAATTAACAAACACATATATTGGCAAGAAATGGGTCGTTAAACTAAGTAGAAATCACTAAGGAACATGGGTCATTCCAATTAGATGTCTCCTTTGATTCAAAGGAATGAATGAGTAGTGTACAGTGTCCACAGTCTACACTTTCTGATGTCGTGTGGCACTCGCATGAAAATATCGATCAACTGTGTTACACTTTACGAAACAGGACGCAAAGGGACGCTAGGGCATGAGGCTAGAAAAAAAAAAAAAAAGTGTCAAGATATTTGATTGTACATTTGTAGTTGTTTAATTGATGATTACAACCAATAGTAGATAATTGGCGTGTGACTGGTTCTAGAGAAAGGAGGCAACCCTTTTCAAAGATGCGGGAGTTCTCCAAGTATGGTTTGCAAATGAAAATTGATAGAATTCAATTGCTTTTTAACAATAAAGCTGCCTCCGTGTGAATCACAGAAAAAAAAAAAAGAGTCCATGCGAGTGAATAAACAAGGTAGCTGCCTGCCTCCCTTTCTAGGAAACATCTCCATCCAGCTTGATCGTCAAATTGAACGTAATTGATAACCCAATGATTTTCGCCAACATCTTCAGTGGGAAAAAGAGGAAACTTTCTGCCAAATTGAGAAAGTTAAACGGCTCTAGCTGGGGGCTAAACTCAGTTTTGGGTTATTAACTTTTTTTTTTTTTTAATTTCTTCAGAGTTTCCATTAAGTGTTTATGTGGCATTTGAGGTGTCAAGAAGACATCTCTCCTCCCACAACCCCTCTTATCTCCTCTTTTTCAGTCCAGCAGAATGAGGCTGATCAACTTCTATTTAAATTCAAAATAAGGTCAGATTTTAACAAAACCTAAACTTTACCTAGCGACAGAGCCGAGCAGCAAAATGCCAACTCACTAAAATTAGCCCGCAAAGTCCACAAGTAATTTAATGTTAAGCAAAAAGAAAAAAAAAAAAAAACAACAACAACGATTTCTCATCTATAAAAAAATGAAATCGAGAAATTGAAAAAAAAAAAAAAGGAAGCTGCAAAATTGGATGAAGTGAAAAGCCTAATAATTAAAGAGAGAGGAGTGAGGGGAAGAAGTGAAGTTTCGCAGCTTGATGCAAGATCAAATATGAATGCCTCTGCTTCACACCTGAGGATGAGGTTGTGGTGAACCTAGTTGCCAGTGTAGTTGTTAAAGAGATTTTGAGAGTTGTTATTATGTCACCTTTGTCTTCTTCTTTGAAAAATTCATTTACGAGTAATGAAGTTACTTGTATCCCAAACAAACCTAGTTATGTCGAGACTTACCCCACTTTTTTTTTTTTTTTTTTTTCTGTTGAAATACCTGGAAAATTAATTAAAAACTTTTCATTTTAGCTTCTCCACCAGAGAAAAATACTTCTTTTAAATCTTTACTTTTACAATTAAGGTAAAATGATATTTTTATTTTTTTAATATAGAATAAAAACATTTTAAAATATCATTGTTTCTTTTTGTGGCAACTCATTACGATTGTTAACTCGGTTGTTGTTTCTTGGCCTTCCCCGTCTGATGTCTCCTTGCCTCTCACTTCCCAATCTTATTCTCAATATACTTTTACTGTTTTCTCTTCTTTTTTCTTCTTCTCTTTTCATTTTTCATTGAAGAATAAATTGAGGGAGATCGGTCTGCTTTAATAAATAGAAAACATAATGTTTAAGTTTAGTGAGATGTTATTGCCAGATGCAATGTTACTTAGCTGCCTTTTTTCCATTTTACATTTGTAGGCATTTCCATTTCATTGTTTGTGTTTCCTTTTCTTCGGTTGGAATACAAACCATTTTTTGAGTATGGATAATGTATTATAGTTGAAATTTTATTTGAGTAATTTTTCTCAGATTATAGTAGTGGTTATGATTTGATATTTTCTTTCAACAATGGCTGAAACAAGTGTTTGAAGATGTGGGTATTAAAAAAAAAAAAAAAAAACAAAACAAAAGGCCTGTAGAAGGCCTAGAGGGATGTTGGTTCCTGACCAAAAATTTCAGTATGGTAATTGGCCAGAAAGGAAGGAAGAGTATATCAAGGAAATGCTAAAAAAAAAAAAAAAAGGGATTTTGATATTATAAGGAAGAAAGCACGTTGTAATAAAAAGGGCTCGTTGATGAATCATACAATTAAGTTAGGCTGATGCCTTTCTTTTTTATATTTCTGTATGCATGGGACAGGTTTGGATAATGGGAGCACACAGACAACATAACCGACTGTTGCTTATTATTAATGAAAGTGTATTTGGATGGAAATGGAAGACAAGAAGGAACAATTAATTATTTATTTGTTTCTGAAATTGGAAGGAATAAATGATTGGTGGGACCTTTTAATAAAACCCAGCCACCCACTTCCTTCCTATTTCATTCATTCATTCATTCTTGTTTGCCTCGAAACAAACACTGTTTTAAAATTTCTGTCTGCCTTTTGGTCCATATGTCCTCCCCCTTTTTTACCTTCTCCTCAATTACGAGATGCGGACCCCGTCTTCTTTTCATAGTCCTTCATGAGTATCCAATTATTTCTTTCTTTCCTGGTGCGTGTGGCATTAGCTGTTTTTTTTTTTTTTTGTTTAATATATTATAGATAAGTTAATTATCAAAATTTTTAATATAACAAAAAAAAACTTAAATTTGATTAAAATAAAAAATATATACACTAAATTACTAAGAAGTCTATCACAAAAGATGCCTTTTGTGCCTCTAAGAATTAGCCGATTGCATTTTCTGATTAATGCGTCCCTTTTTAGGCGCCAATGGGAACTTCAGATCATTGAAAAATTTTGAGTTCCGTTTACAAAAGCTTTTGCATTATTACATTATTATAAAACTAAGTGACCATAAAGACTTGAGGGCTTTTTTTTTTTTTTTTTTTTTGAAGGATTTGTAAGACCCAAAAGTTCGCCGAACAATCACTTCCTCAATAAATGTGGTGTCGCCAAAAAAAAAAAAAAAAGAAGGCATCTCTAAACCACCATGGCATGGGTCACCCTTTTCCCCATCGGATCGGAGGGAGCCGGCGACCGGCAACCGCCCTCAACCACCTTTATGGTTCTTCCCAAAAGCAAGATATGCAGGCGGGTCCCTCCCAACATATAATAGACGGCTCTCCTTTCCCCATTGGCTGTGACTTAAAAATAATACAATGTTTATGAACAGAAAGGTAAAAAGACAAAAACGGAAATAGAAGTGGCCTCGGTTCCCAAACGCATCCCATCAGGTGGCGACCACCACAACTCCGAAGTCCCACCACAGAGCTCAAATTTTCTTGAAAAAACAAAAAAAAGAAAAGAAAACGAAAAACAACGGATTTTCTTTTGCTTTTCCTAGTTTTACTTCTTTTCAAGTTCAATAGATGGAGGAAAATGAGACTTTTCTAATCACCCAAACAAGACCCAAATCCGAGTCCCGGCTCTTCCCCATCCTCGAACACCACGCCATTTCCTGCACTCCTCTTCCTCAGTCCCTCTCCGTCCCCCTCCTCTTCCAAGAAATCCAAGAACACGCCCCTCCTCCCGCTCCGCCACCGCAGCCAACGCCTCCGCAATTCTATCTTCCTCCTTCTCCTCCTGCTCCACTCGGACCCGATGACCCAAACAACAGGAAGAACAAACCTGGTGGTGCTCTTCACCGGTCGAAAACCGCCCCGGCCATGGTTGTCATGCGAGACTTGAAAAGCCAAAACCCCCAAGGACCCAAACCACAGTCCGAGTCAAGCTCCATTGTCAGGCAATCCATTTTCTTGCTCACTGTATATCTTATTCTTGGCGTCGTCATTTACTCTTTTAACAGAGGTAACTTCTCTGGGGTGGAAACCCACCCAGTTGTTGATGCCCTCTACTTCTGTATAGTAACTATGTGCACTATCGGCTATGGTGACATAGCTCCATTGACCCCGGCAACAAAAGTCTTTTCTTGCGTGTTTGTGTTGGTGGGGTTTGGATTTATAGACATCTTGCTTAGTGGGCTTGTTAATTACGTTCTTGATTTGCAAGAAAGCATGATCTTGACGGGGATTCAAATGAGAAAGTCGCAGCACGGATTTTTGCCGAGAAATTACATTGTTGATGTTGAGAAGGGCAGAATGAGGATAAGATTGAAAGTTGGATTGGCGCTTGGTGTGGTGATCTTGTGTATTGGAACTGGCTCTTTGGTTCTCTACTTTTTTGAGCATCTTGATTGGATTGATTCTGTTTACTTGGCAGTTATGTCGGTTACTACGGTTGGATACGGCGATAGGGCCTTCAAGACTCTGCCGGGACGGCTGTTTGCGGCGGTGTGGCTCTTGGTTTCGACTCTAGCAGTGGCAAGGGCGTTTCTTTATTTGGCAGAGGCTAGAATAGATAAGAGGCATAGGAGGATAGCCAAGTGGGTGCTGCATAGGGATATTACTGTTGAAGATTTACTTGCTGCGGACATCAATAATACCGGTTTCATTAGGTGCGATTCTATCTTCATCTTCTAACTTCTTGGATTGTCTAGTTCTTAAGTTGGCAATTGCAAGAATCAAAATGCTGATTATTGACGTGATTTTATTTTTATTGAGTATGTATAGGTGAAATTTTGCAGAAATATAATGTCCTTCCCCTTCCCAATCCCATTTAGGATTTCTGGGACTCTTCCCTTCAACTTAAGCTAGTTTGAATGCCAGGAAGGCTGATAGGTGATTCAGTGACTGAACCTTGGTAACCATGAAAGAAAGAGAGGCAACTGACATGCTTTGGAGTCTTCATTCTAAATTTATAATTATCAAACAACTTCCATGGGTTACCCTATATCTTTAAGTGAGCTGACTGCGGGATTCATGCCAATGTCGATTAAGCCGGTGTATGGATATGACTAAAAATGCTGCTCAAATAGATTTGAGGACCTTAATCACATCGATAGGAAGTTTAGCCTTAAAAACAGCATGCTGTAATTTTGTTATATTTGGTCTTCCTTGTCTAGCAGCCAGGCTATCATTAGAGAAAATTATCTATGACAGAAATTGTACATGAGTTGGCATAAAATTCAGGAGCCGTCGCTATCAATGAAGTTGACAGTTGCGTCTAAATGCTTTTAGTTATGCTTACATTAGTGCTTTAAAGACGAACCTGAATTTTCACAACAGAGCCTAAGATTGTTCACCTAGTTGTTTGATCCGTGGCAGTGGGGTTGATATGGCCGAAGAATTGAAATCCTGCACTGGCCATGTCGTCACTTGAATATATTTTTAAATGCATATTGCACTGGCACAAAGGGAATAATGTATCTTCTTTGATCTTTCTGCCAGTAAGTCGGAATATATAATCTACAAGCTCAAAGAAATGGGAAAGATAGGGGAGAAAGATATACTGGAGATCTGCAATCAATTCAGCAAGCTTGACACAAACAACCTGGGAAAGATAACCTTGCCTTACCTGCTGGAGAATCGCTTGTGACGGATGGATTTTGGCATCTACCAAATCATTCTTCTTATTACTGCAGCACGGCCAAAATCTTTGCTGTCTGTAATCATTTCCGCGATGGGAACAGGGCCAGGATTACAATGCACAAAATCCTCGCAAGTTTCAGATTGAACATTTGGTGGGATACTTATCCTTCAAAATCATCAGTAGCAAAACATGGTGGCACTGTCAGCAGGCTGTTTGTAACCAGAAATAACAAAATGGCATAATCACAAAATAAGAAAAATGTTAGGGCGCAAAACTGGAATAACACCAATCAGAATGGCAAAATTGAAAGGCTAAAGGGCAAAATAAACAATTTACTTAAGAGGCAAAAACAGTCCAATTTGCAAAGTAGGAAACTAGTTGGGTGACGTAAATCTTTAAATAGTTGATAGAAAGCCGAGCAGGAAAATCAATGATGATTCTTGTGCAAAGGTTATCTCAGTGTAGCATGTGAAATTCAGAATATACTGTCAAAAAATTCTATTAGCAATTATACTTTTATTCATTTCCTGAGGATCTTAACTGTGGAAGGTTTTATAAGGTATGCATTAAAAACAAGTGAAAAAGCTCCTGAATCCACCCACAATTGCAAGTCTAAAAATGGAAATACTTTCCTATGTGAATAAGAAGAACAAGCAGAGCAGTGATTAGAATGCCAATGTAAATCTGTTCACGACTGCAAAAGCATAATAACGCATGAGTCCTACTAATAGCTAACAGTACACAAGTCATGAAGGCTAAAAAAAATCAAGGAAATCTAAAATGAATTTGATCCCGATGACATGAAGAGTTTCGGTCAATTGATATATTTTATCAAACTATTATGTTACTCTTTAAGGTGTTGTATGAGTTTATGGTAATGTCATATCTAATCCCTTAAAAGTAGTTTAAAATATTCTAAAGAGACGTTTAGAAATACTTAAAAAGGACATATAATTATATTAAACTGTTATATATGCTGTCTAATTTATTAAATAATTTTATTACAGTATTATACGTTTTTTTAAAAAATATATATATTGCATAATTTTCTCAAAGTATTGTATATCTTTTTAAAATTATAGTCTAATTTTATCAAAATATAATATATAATAAATAAGATATTGTAAAAGTTTATTTAAACCAAGTATATTTTCTATACAAATTTTATATAATTTTATTAAAATATCATATGATTTTCTTGAAATATGGGATATTTTCTTTAAAATATCATATATTTTATTTGAAGTAACTTATATTTTCTTTAAAATGTAATATAATTTATACGAATTCTATAATTTTAGGCATTGGGATGTGCATGACAGTTGTCTAATCAAAGTTGTCGTTTATGTTTTCAAAGATGTCGTATAATATATACAATTTCATGGTATTTTATTTATTTTCTACTGTGTTATATCTAATTTTTAAGATATTCTATATATATATATGTGTGTTATAAAGTATCATTTGACAAATTTGAGTAACTGCAAGTTGGTGTATTAAATTGTGAAAAAAAAAAAGAATTTACTTATCTTTGACAACTTTTTTTTTTATCATATATTACAAAAACTAAATAATAATTTTATTGATATATATTATATACTTAAAATAAAATTATATCAAAAGAATTTTGGGGCTTCAAGAGAATAATTAAGTTTTTTTTTATTCTCCTCCGTGATTTTCATTTCTGTCTTTCCACCAAATTAGGTTCATGTCCTTCTCTCTGCAAATGTACTGCTTTATCTGCCTACTTTTTTGGAGAGGTTGACCCGTCGTTGTTGCCGCCGTGCCCTCCAATAAGATACAGCTCTCTCTAGCTTTTCTGATTTGTGTATTAGTTTCTTATGTGTCCTCCATGTCACCTGATTGCTGAATAAACCTCTAGACGTTACAGATATTGCATGTAGATATACATATATACATACATACACACACACACACATACATACATACATACATACATATATATATATATATTATTATTATGATTATTTTTTTCAGTGAGGTACAAACAATGTGCTCAGAATTGTGTTCGTACGATCAAGCAGAGTGGCAGTACACGTTCTCCTCCGAAAACAGCCTTCACAAATTGCTAAACTGAAAGTGGATAGTACACATGTGTACATAGCGGTTAGTTGGGTCAAGTACGATGCATTACATAATTGTACTATGACCCTCTTGCAGTTTTGCTAACGAGAGGATATAAATGGACTATAGACAACATATCCCCAAAAGCCCATCAAAAAGTCTACTTCAACAACAAAAAAAAAAAAAAAAAACAAAACAAAACAAGAAGGTTTGTCAGGAACTCGAAGGCCATGTCAATTGGCATTTACGTTTGTGAACATCTCGTATTGTAGATGTTTGTTTGTTGGGGCTGCAGGGATTGTAAGGTAAGTAAGTGACTGAAATTTTTGAAGAAAGAAAAATAAAAGGGGAAGAGAGAAAAAAAAAGACAGAAGAAAACTGGGAAGCGGCAGCGCATGGATGGAGCTAGTAATAGAAATTATCTGTTTTGGCTCTATCCCTGCACTGCCTCTTCCCTGGCTACTCTCTCTTCTTTCCCTCTTTCCCACCTCCGTGGCTCTATTCCTCCCCATCCCTTTTCATGTCCAACTCGTTCTTTAAACTATTTATTTCTAAATGTTATACATATTTTCATGAATTCTTTGGTGCCTTGAATTCGGACAAAGCTCTGATTGATCTTTAAATCTCTGGGAACTGTTTCCGTGTCATTCTAAATATTTTTAATTTTTTTATTTGAATTTTATATTTAAAAAACAAATACACAGAGAAGATGATAATAATGACGAGGAAAAAGATGAGGAAGAGGCCAACAGATAAGTATTTTTAATGCATTTTTGTGTTTTTTTTAAAGCATATTTTATTAAAAATACGTTAAATACTTAGCAATTATAATATTTTTTTTCTTTAATTAAAAAAAAAAACTAAAATGTGACTAAATTTAAAAATATAAGATCCAAATAAACATTTTAAAATTAAATTAATTTTTTTTTTCAAAAATTTAAGACCAAATCGAGTGTTATCCTTACGTTAAATTTACTTACTTTAACCCTCGTCATGTGTTGCTAGGCGATTATCTATGAGAAAATCGGTACTAAGGTCATAGTCGTCTTGACAAAAAGTGAAAAAAAAAAAAAAAAAACAAAAGAAGAAAAAAAAGGGTGCGTCCTCCGGGCCGGGGCAATAATGACAATGGGCCCAATTAAATACTTAGCAATTAAAAAGACGTGGAGTACAAACGTACTTTCACATTACGGCACAGAGGCAAGTCGCTGATGGCTAAATTGGCAAATGCCAATAAGGTGCCTCGGAAAATAGACCTACATTGTGATGATTTCACCAGTTTTGCTATGTAAGATACCCGGAAGTTAATTGTAAAAACAGTTGTTGTTGCGTTTACCACTTGCTGGATAAACATTTCCTTTACATTCTCCATCCAAAATGGTTCAAACTCTGATTTTTTTTTTTTATTAGTAAATTTATTGTATTATAAATTACATATATACATTTTTCGTTCCTTCAAATTCTGTAGTCTCTCCTCTGAATTCGTATTCTGTTTTTCATTGTCAGATTCAATGAAGGCCAAGGCCCATTGGAGATTTTGTTGAGTATTTCTTGGGGCCGAAAAGCAAACCAATCCGTGTGTCCATCGTCTGCTGTTGAGCAATGTACAAATATTCACCTTCAGATAAAAGCTCCAGAATCAATTTTATTTGTTTTAAAGCAACTTTTTTTTTTACTTTCCAAAATGTGTGACCTCCCAGGTGGGTCAGTTCCCTTGGAAAGCAACATAATAATTAATAATCGAAACAGGAAGGCACCGAAACGATTTAAGCAAACCAATGATTTGGCGGCTGGTGGCATTCTTCATTATGTCTCAGGTGATTTAGTGGTGGTTCGGACCACATATGGTCAAATAAGCACAGCAAAGAAGGCACCGAAACGATTTAGGCATTTAGTGGGTGCCTCTATTCTGATGTACCCATAATAAAAAAACAAAACCACAGGAACAGTCCTAAACCCTAAACCCTTCTGTTGCACAGATCTGCAAGGCCAGAATTTTCGTACTCTGCTTTACGACGTATTATTATACACTTTCCATCCAAGAGTCAATCAAGCAAATTCTATTGTTGCAAGCAAAGAAATGCTACACTTACTACAAGCTACTCAAAAAGCTTAGAAGCCAACGAGCTACCGCCATCATCGACAAATCAGGCCTGGTGGCAGGCATAGGGGGAGCCGATCAAAATGGGAATGATTATATGCTTCAGTGAACTCCCTGTAGCACTCTGCCAATTAATTTATGTTCAATTGTACCAGCAATCTGTAAACAAATATGCAATCAAAGTCAGTGAGTTAAATTAATGACCTCCATTTCTACTAAAGGCCAATGGGGGAAAATTCCTATTCATGATTCAAATAGATGACTGCCAGAAAAAATTCACTGCCTAATAATACTAAAATTGAGTCCTGATACCAATTCCATGCCACGCTGTGTTGTAAAACACCCATTCCTGCAAATTTGGTCAAGCAGTGAAATAAAAGAAGAGAACATGAATGGGGAATGTTAAAGGGCCAATAACTCGGTTGTAACCTCTATTTCCTGCATGGACATTAGACCTTAACAATGCAGATGAGACAGACGGCCACAACAGACTGGAATCAGAAATTAATGAAAAAAAAAAAGAGAGTATCTTTCGAAAAGCCAAAATTCAGTCACAAATCGACAAGGAAAGCTTTTGTGGTCTGTGTTTATGGATCTTGTATTTTGGCGTATAAAAAATAGGAAAGTAAAGAGATGCAAATTAAAATAGAGAGCAGGAAAAACGAAGCCAAAGCAATCCAATGAACCTGAGAAATTGTTAGCACATACTTGTGATGTTCGTCAGTCCAACATGGAGACTGAGTAGAGTCAACCTGAAGACGAGACGGAGCTTCTCCAGAAAGCTTATGGTCCAATTTACCTGACTCTATACTCTGCAAGTCCTCCAAAAGAATCGCATAATGTTTTTCAACATCCACTGCACTCTTCTTCCCTCCGACCATGGCTGCTACTGCCTCCCATCTGTCTGGGTCGTCTTCATCAACCACTGCGATAGCCATCTCAAACAGCTTATTCTCTTCCCAGCTCCACCCATGCAACACTCTCGAAAACTCATCCATGTCATACAGCGCCAATGGCCAGAACCTCAGCAAATCCAAACCCTTTCTTCAGTTTCGATCACTTTTGACTCTTGCTTTGAGGAAAATAAGGAACAACTACTTGTCATTTACCGTGTAATGTTCAACAAACAATTGTGACAATCTTTTCCAGTAGCTTGTCCGAGTCTCTTTACTGGAATCTAACGCCCAGGGTTTTGGGGGTTGTGTCAGAAGCGCGCGTACGTTAATGAACTGCAATTCTTCTCTTTTTATTTGTCTTATAAGATGGCCTGTGTTGCGTCGGACGCACATTGGCCTTTCATATCAGCAATAAATAAGGCAAGCAGAGACAAAAAATAAAAATAAAAAAAAACACTGATTAACCCAAGATTTTCTCTTTTTTTTTTTAATTAAAAAATAAAAAATTCCATTTATTGTTTATCCATTTTATTTTATTAAATATTTTTAATGGTAATTAAAATTCATAATAATATAATAAAAATGAAATATACAGTTAAAACTTAATTAATTAAAAATTTGGTATCAGATTTTTTATATATCAAATTCAAAATTAGATAATTCACATATAAATAAAATTTTTAATTTTAAATTTTAAATATTTTTTAACACAAAATAATCGAAAATTTTCCCCCTATTTTTGCATCGGATTCGGACTGCCGCTAGATCCGAAACTGGCGGCTTCACGTGTAAAATTGTGTTTAGGACGTCACATTTGGGGGTGGGGGGCGGGGTGGCATCACATCGCAATTCTGCAGACCGCCATGCCTACATCATACTTTTACAGTGCCCAGCTTTTGTACTGCCCACGAAAAAGAAGACGGAGACTTGTGTGGTTAGCATTTCGCGTTGTCTGAGATATTTTTGTACTCGCAAGTCACCACAGTTCACAAAAGGTCCTTGTCACTGTCAGCGACTTTTAGGTGCCAAGGGAAACTTTTGACTCAAAGAAGTTGACAGAATAACGTAGAGTTAAAAACACAAAAATATAAATAAAAAGTTAAAAAAAATACAGAAGAATTTATATATATATATATATATATATATATGTATGTATATGTATATGTATATTAAAGATAATTAAATTAGTACTTGATTTAGTGTGTCGACCTAAAATCTAATTTTTTTTAAAATAATTTTATTTTCTTGTATCTCTACTGTATCTATTCTATTCATTCCACATCCTATATTTAAAAATTCAATTAAAATGAATTGAATTTATGGGTAATGCAGCGCAGTAGAATCACGTGTCCATAATGAGCAATTGAGAAACACATCGGAAGTATCCAAAAGAATTCTCCCAGCCAGTGCGCAGGGCAGGCCCAAAAGGTGCCCTCGTCCTCTTTACGAAGCGCTTCCCCCAGCCTTCATTTGTTAACGGCCTTGTCGCCTATCTAAACTGCTAGGTTTGAGGCGATTTAGCATCATTAAGATAATAATCAGCCATTAATCACTCCTGCAAATAAAGCATAAGCCACTTCCTCATTATTCAAAATCGCAATGTTAAAACTTTTTCTTTCCCATTTTCCAGCCAGAAACGATGGAGTAAGAATCACACCGATTGATGTTGTCAAAATAAAACGATCCTCAACTTACAGACGAGAATCGTGCACCTATCTGGGACCAAAATTGTAATCTCGGCGACGGTGATTTCCAAACAATTATAATTCTGGAATTGCAAGTAATCAAATAATATTCCGATCAATCAAAGCAAATTGAACGAATAATTCATCTTTACTCTTTGTCGGTCTGGAAATATTACACATAGGATATCAAATAAGTCCAATAAAGATTGGACATCTTAGATGCAAGGGAAAGGAAATCAAGGCAGGGAAACAAAACAGAACAGAACAACAAGAGCAAGGTAAAAATCATATGATGCCATGTACAGTCACAAACATCATGCACAAAATCAGATAAATTGCAAATGATGCTAGAACCTGGGATCATCCAAATAATTTACATCTCAACCTCCAATAAATTTTGATGCCAGCAATGGGAGTACCCTTGCGTACAGAGGGAAATAGTGGGAGAGAGTTTTAGCTGGGTGCGTCACTAGCATGTCCGGGCCGGGCATTCAGTAAGGGCTGGAGGGCTTTGACCACGATGCTCATGTTTGGCCGGAAATCACCTTCATATTGCACACACAAGGCAGCAACGGCAGCCATCTGCAATGAAGACAATGACATGGTTTAAGGTAAGGTCTACAGCTACCTTTTGTCCACATGGCAAACAAGCACATCTAAAATTTTGGAAGTCTTTTAGGTAGATGAAGCTGTATAAGTGAAAACTGATTTATCAGCCCAAAAAATTGTTGGAAATGGTTCGGAGTGATCCACTCAACAATTTTCAATAGAATCGAAATTATTGTAATGGGAAACGTAAATTTTCGAGCATGGTAAATACCTTTGCTACTGCCTTAGGTGGGTACTCTCCTTGTAGTCTTGCATCGACACATTGCCTAACCTTGTCTTCACTAAGTTTTGGTGTAGCCTAGCATGTTCCAAAATCCAGTTTTCAGTCAGGAAACAAATGAAAAGAAATAGTCTCCTTTGTTACAGCAGATTGATGAAGAAACCAACTGCCAGTCATGAGATATCAAGCATATGGAAATACCCATGTCACTAGACTCTGCTGTCCCCGTGGTAATGTGTGATCAACAGGTTTTCGCCCGGTCAAAAGCTCAAGAAGGACCACTCCAAAACTGTACACATCACTCTTTGCATTCAACTGCCCAGTCATTGCATATCTGTAAACAACACAAGCAAAACAGCCAATGAAACATGTGTGATCAACAGGTGTGTGTACAGTAAAATTTGGAAAGCAGAAGCATTCTAGTGAAGTAAAATTATGCTTGGTTTAGTCACCATGTAAACAACAAGAATTCCTAGCGATGCACATTTTCTTAGTTTTAGGCTCCTTAGAACACATAACTGAGTCATTACCAAAAATCCATAAACAGCCGATCTCATGAGTTGTTGAGTCCCTAATGTCCACACATTGCAAATTATAAAAAGATCATCTCCTATTGTCTGCGCAAGAGAAGATAAACCATATATATCCAATATCTTACTCAGGAGCATGATAACCAAATGTTCCCAGAACACGGGTGGAATGGAGACGTGCTGCCATATCAGGAGCTTGATTTGACAAGTCAAAATCAGCAATTTTTGCAACATCATTGTCAAAAATCAGGACATTGCTGGACTTAATGTCACGATGAATGATGTGAGGATCAGCCTTTTCATGCAAGTACTCTAGCCCTTTTGCAGCGCCAACAGCAATTTTTACACGCTGTTGCCAAGAAAGGACAGGACCAGGTTGTGCTCCTTTGACACCTTTCCTCCCTGCAGTAATGATTTATAAATTATAAGTACAGCAATTAACCAGACAGTCCAACCAACACATAGCAACCAATATTTGTGTTGAGAACCAAAGACTTGTAACTAAGCAATTCAATGGTATACTACTGTTGCGAGCATGTATGCCTAAGTAATAACCATATCCAAGATTAAACAGTGTCGATGTTCTAAACACTTTTTGAATGTGAATAATGACCATATTTCATTTAGTTTAAGAGATCTCCAGAAATTCAATTTGTGGTGAAAGGTTATCTTCCCTAGGATTGAAGTTTGCTAGGTGTAAAAACTCAACATGAAGTTTATGTTTCATATGCCAATAATGGGTGTCTAAATTAACAATAATGATTATATTTTGCAAAAAAAACCCTTTTAGAGGCTGAAAACCACAAACAAAAAATGGACTTTAAATAACATTTACGATCCCCTTGGTTTAAGCATGCCACTTTATGAAACAGCATAAGGCGATAAAGACATGAATTTCGTCTATCCTTTTGTACTCAAAGGAATGAAGTATTATCAGATATACCATGGAGAATATCATGAAGGGATCCATTAGAAGCAAATTCATAGGCAAGCACACGAGATCCCCCATCGACACAATACCCTAGCAACTGTACAAAGTTTTCATGCTTCATCCTTGATACCTTGGAGACCTGTAAAGTTTGACAGACAATTTAAATTTCAACATCAGACCCAGAAAAAACATTATTATTCTTCAATTGACAGGAAATACAATTGCATTTTTCAACTAAACCTGCGCTAAGAATTCATCATCAGGTTGTTTGCTAGCGTCCAATTTTTTGATTGCTGCAGCTTTCTCACTCTTAAGTACCCCATAATAGACTCTTCCATATGAGCCCTCTCCAATCAAGGAATTTGGGCCAAAGTTATCTGTGACTTCCTTTAATTCATCCTGTGATATTTCAGGGACTTCAATTGGCAGGATCTTGATGGTGTGAACACCCTTAGGCTCTGGGTCTGCTGCACTATAACCTCCCACATTACCTGATTATTGAAATTCAATTGAGTTAAACTGAGAGACCACAAATGGAAGTAAAGAAATGGACAAAGCCACATATCATCAAAATTTTCCACAACTGTTATTTGAAAAGAACAAAAACAATACACCATGAATATTTGTATCTATAATTTAAGCAACAAACCACAAAACCTAGTCAAAGTTCCCGCAACAAAGTTGACCGCAGGTTATTCAATTATAACAAAAGATATTTGTCTAAGTGTAGCACTTCTACTTTGGGCAGTGGATATACCTGCTGAACTTCTAACTGTGTATTGGCCCCCATTATCAGCAGTTTTATGGGTTTCATCCTCTGCACAGCAGCTGAAGCAACTCATGATTTCAATTTCTAAGAGCACCCCCTCTGTAATACAAAAGATTTTACATTAAAACATTAAAAGCAAAAACATTTGAACAGAAAATTAGCAAATCAGCCGCATCTTAGAGAACCAGAGAGCTACTGTGGAGATACTCGTCAGAATGCAGACAACACATTCAAGGACCCATCAAGTAACTTACATTAAATTATTCAATCAGTAAAGATCAGGGTTATCAAAGTGCCAAGAATTTCAGATATCCTGCCCACAATCAATCACTAGCTAAAAAGCCGATGCCTAACTGCTGAAAATCTGACCCAAAGGATATGATTGAAGAACATTTTCTCATCAAAATGATTAGCAACAGAACAAATAGGGAGAGCCCCGTCACATTAAATCGGACCACACAAGATATGTGCTCCATTCCACGGGGCCAGCACTCAGAACCAAGTCACTCTGTCGTATGCATATTATTATCAAGACATTGCTACTCGTAGCAAACCCAAACAGGGTTTCAAGGAAAGGGAAGATACCATCAAAAAGGAAGTCAACAATTCAACGCTTCCAATTACGCATGTGAATGACTCAGGTTATCTTACATGCAATCAATCGCCGTCTTATAATTTAACGATGTCAGGACCAGAGAAAAAGGAGACAAATTCTAATGATCCATCGACTAGAGAGTAAAGCCTCGGTGAAATTAACAAATGGCAAATGCACTCGTCTGTCACGAAACTCCAAGGCAAATCACAACGAACTGGGAACACCATATGCGACCAGACATATCAATAAGAAAATTTCACGGACAGCCAACATGCAACTGTCAACGTTGTCGGGCGGCAGTCCGATAACCAGATCAAACAAATACCATCAAGTAACAGTCCATCATTATATTCAGTTATTGCCAATTTGAAAGCATACTGTACATAAATTAAAATCAATCGCCAGAAAAATCACGAGCTAACAAAATGACACAAAACAAACATCAACAAAACCAAAAGATCACACGGACAGAGAGTTACAGAGAGAATCTCGAGTGTGCAGTGGGAAAGATCTTTGACTGAGGAAAGCCTGCGTGGAAGGGTGCGCAGGATTAGGGGAGACGAGTTTTAGAGAGAGAGAGAGAGAGAGAGGGAAAAAAAACACCCTAAATTAAAGAGGCTTTTGACTTCCAGAGCATTTATTTACTTTACTAATGACCCCCTCGCCCCCCCCCCCAGACGGGTAAAAAGGTTTACCGTTGATTCTTTTCTTTATTTATTTTTCGGTTTGGGCTTGGTAAAGCCTTTTGCTTTACTTCGGCTAGTTGCATGCCAGACCATGACTTACCTGTACAAAGGTTGATTTTTAATTAAATAATAATAATAGTTTAATTTTTAATGTTTAGATTTTGGGTTTTTGTTTTTTTTTCCCCCAAAAAATTTGTTGCCGCTCTGGTTGGGAGCAAAACGAAGGAGGCTTTTTTTAAAGTCGTGAAGAAGGGAATTCGTGAGAATATTAATGGTTTTTATCCGTTTAGTTTAAAAATATTTATTAACGTTTTAATTAAATTTATAAAATAAAATAATTATATGTAAATAATAATAAATTTTAATATATCTCATTTATACTTAAGTATAATAATTATTGAATATGAAGTTCTCTAGGCACATTTCAATCACTAGTTTTATATTTTATAGAAAAAGAAAAAAAAGAGCACTTAAAGAATTCAAGCGTAGATGAAGTGTATAAAATTCTTTCTTTACGCCACATTTATGTATTTGTCACTACTCAAAAACACCAGCAAAAAAAAAAAAAAAAAAAAGACATCTTTCGATTCATGCCGACTGCAAGTCTTCGGCCTCTTGCCAAAAAGTTATTCGTTTTAAAGATACAAATAATAAATTTTCCACGGGAAATGTCAAAGATGATTAAGAACAAACCAAAATAGAGAATAAAGAGTGCTAAAAAGGAGAGTGATATAAAAGTATTTAATTATTACTAACATGCATGAGATCCAACGACTCAAAGATATTGGAATTTCCATTACAATTGTATGCATGCGTACATACATGGGACCTGCCCAACCCATAAATCAATTAATTAAAATGATTGAACTTGGTCTTGACTATCAACATGCCGGTGGAATTATCCGCCACGACAGGTGTAAGGTTCTTTCCTTGACGTACGCCTAAGTATTCAAAGAGCCCTGTCATTGTCGGACGTTGGTACACGTCCAATGCAACGCCTGACGTCCAGGTGTCTTTCCGGATATGAAGGGTTGAAAACTTTTATCACCGAGCGGGTCTTCTCTCTCCCTAGATACTTCTCTTTTACTTTCTAATCACGCCAACGTATAAGGATTAATAGAACAAAATAAATAAATAAATAAATACATAAGCCCAAATATACACTGTAGTATCTGAAAAAAAAAAGTACTTAATTTTACTTTTTTTATTTTATAAAAAAATTTGTAGACTTAAAATTAAAATATATGTAAAGAAAAAAAAAAAGAGAGAGAGTAACTCTAAAAATGAATAGAATTTGTACCTAATTTTTGATATTTGTTTTACATTTATTTCTTTCCCTCATTGGACCAGTTGAATCGGACCAGGTTCACCTACGCGAGTCCTAAAGAATGATCACTGTCACAACAAAATGCAAAATTTAACAAGATCCGTAGTTGATGTGCCTAATGTAATGGGGGGTGGATCGACCCATGGGTTGTCTGCATCTATCATTTCTTTTCGTTTTTTTTTTTTCTCTGCTTCATCGAAGGGCCTAATACGTCTGAGTAGCTTTTTACAACTTGGTCTTATAAATCGACTTTAGTTAATAATATCTGATACATGTGCAAGTAATTAATGAGGAATTAGACATCCCAGTCAAATTTCATTCCTCAAAAGCGTTCCATTAATATGTATTTGGTGATATATAAGAACCCCCCCCAAAAAAAAAAAAAAAAAGTAGCGAACAGGAAACGAAGAAAACCGGTCTAGAAAGGCTCTAACTTCCTAACTGTTCAAGTGAACACGAAACTGTAGAAGAGCCATTGGAAATGATAAACATGGTCGTAGCCACCTTTTATTAACGATTTATTTGTGTATAATTGAAAGAAGAGTCATGGTTGAATTTTTTGACACAAAGCTGTAGAAAATGCTGACGAAGGCGCCAGAGAGGCATAATGCATGCAGAGAATGCAAGTTTGCAAATGAAGGAAGACGAACTTCTATCCAAAGGTTCGTGCAGCTACTAGAATATGGTGTGATGATTAATGATCGCAGGAGTCATCTCCCCACCATAGCAAACCCGCCTATCACTTCATGGGAACCCCAATTTTCAAAGTCATCACAGTTGCAATCAATCCAATTTCAGACGTGCTTAGTGGCATTTGTTTGCTTGGTTACATTGGATAGAATAAATTAAAAAAAAAACATATATATATATCATCTACACGTAAATAAATTATTTATTTTCTCAAACGAATTGGTATAATAAAATTAGTTATTGTAGAAGCTCGAACGTTTTGATAATTGATACGCTCGAAATGGTCCGATTATTATTTTTTAATTTCACTGGTTCTTATTATTGTGTTGCATAATTACATTAGGTTAAGTCGCACACAAACTTGCTTATACAGTATATGACACGTGGAAAATAAATAAAACCTATCTATTATTGCCTAATTATCTGATTAACTCATCAAATCACGTGGATATTTTTATATCTTTATTTCCTTTTCGAGTTGGAATACGTAAAGCCAAAGTAAGAAAATGGTACCCAAAAAGCGGCATCGGTGAAAACAAATTAAAATGACATTGTGGCTAGTGATCCATCCCATTTCAAACTTAAAATGAAGAAAAGCCACAAAATAATTATAAAGAAAACCCGTCTTATTGTTAGGAGTAGATTTTTAGTTTCACTATTTTATATGAAATTCACACAATGCATTATTCTACATTTTTTATTTTTTAATATATTATTATAAATAAACTTTCTCTCTCTCTCTCTCTCTCTCTCTATATATATATATATATATATATATTCAATCATTGTAATAATATACGATTAAATGATTACAACTGATAATCTTGATTATTGACTTCCATCATTTTTTAAATTATTGCACTAAGGAGGAAACAATAGCACTATTATCACTTATGGTAGACTTTTAATGAAAGTTTTAGTTATGAAAAAAAATAATTTATCATATAAGTTTTCTATACAATAGTATTAAAAATAATTTTTGCTTTTTTTTGTCTAATAAAAAAATTATAAAATAATTTTAAAATATAAATGGAATTTGCCTTTTTTCACAATTAATTTGGAATAACTATATACAGCTCGTAAAAAAGTTCACCTCATACAACTTTTTATGGCACGTCTATGTGACTGCCTCTATAATCTTCTTCTTTGTAAATTTAACAAAAAGCACTAAAAAAATAAAAAAAGGAAAAAGGAAGATATTGACGTGAAAAACAAAAGGGAAACCGCTAGCAAAAGAGACCCACAAAATTTTCTACTACCCGCAAAAGCTTTATTTCAAATATTAATCTAAACTACGTCCTGCATGTGTCAATGTAATCTGTCAATTTTTATTATTTTTATTTTTTTCTTACAGCGATTCAATTTATTTTATAATTTATATTCGATATAATTCGTCGTAACAAAATTGTAAATACTATTTATATATTCTTAAAATTTTGAAAAAGAGAAAACAAGAAAAAATCTAGATCTACTTGCAATCTACTTGGATGGGAGGTAAGTCTACAGTGTTAATTAATAGAGTCGGCTATAGGGGTTTTCTTAGGAGACGTACATTTGTTTTGTTTTGTTTTTTGTTTTTTTTTTTTTTAAATTTATAAAAAAAATAAGAAATCAATTATAGATGATAATTTCTTTTGGATGATAGTTATGACAGCGATTCAATAGCTGTTAATGAAAGAAACTCAATAGTCATGTCAGGGAATAAAGCCAGAATATCTCTGTTGAATAACGATTTTGGCAACACTTAGATTATTATGGAAGCAACTCAACAGTTTGGTCAGTTATATAACAGAGAGTTATGTGGGATTTTATTGAATATATTGTTTCTCTCCTATGATTAATTCAGAAATTGAATGAAAAGGGAAAGTCAAGCAAAGCAACGGATAATCACCCGTGATAAGAGTGCAGTACACACTTCATTGTTCATACAAACCCACTCCACACAACAACAAACAGCAAGATGGTTGACAAAATTGAAAAGAAAGAAAGAAAAAAAAAAAGCAAAAAGAAAATTATAAGCCAAGGCATCTTTTTTGTTTTTTGTTTTTTGTTTTTCACTTTTTATCGTGACTGATAGACAGACACGCGGCGTCGTATTGGGCCCCCACCATGTTATGTTTGGGTGGGTGTTTCTGTACACAATTACATTACACTTCAACCGCCTCTCTCGAAAATTATTATTCATTCCCAAAAAGAAAAAAAAAAGAAGAGAAAAAAGTACAAAGATTGTTGATTTAGATGTTATTTATTTATTTTTTTTATTTTTGTTGGTACCGTACCGTACCATAGCTAATGATTCCCATTCCAAAAAGAAACAGGTTCAATTTATCTTCATATCATACGTCTAATCCATACAAACACTCGGTCCATCGGAACATTTCGCCCCTCTTGTCTACGGCTCGTTTGCAATTTCCGGCAGGAGCCCCCGATCGATCTGACCCTGTTGGGACGGGATTCTTTTACTTTCTTGCATGTAAGACTTGTTCTGTTCAGTTGTTTGGTCTCTTGTACGGTTATGGTGGTTTGGTATGATTGTGATTATGGTCAGTTTAGTTGTCAGGAGTTCAGTTCTTGAAGAAGGGCTTGATGGTCTTTGGAGTTTGTTTTGCGGGTCTTTGGAGTGATAAATTATTGGATTAATGTTTAGCGGGATGTGGGTTGCTCTTAATTGGAATCATGGCTGCGTTGGTGTGCTGTTTTTGGATCTTTGGGGAAGAAGTGTAGCAGATTGAGTGAAAATTTCTGACTGATTATCTTTTTTTTCTCGTTCTGGGTTTAAAGTTACTAATTTAATTGTTGGGGTTTTGACTCTTTTTTTTTTTTCCAATTTAAAAATTGCTGTTGGGCTAGTTGGTGAATTTTGGATCTTTTGGTTATTTGGTTTTTATCCATGGAGGCCAGGTTTGGAGCTGAAGCTCGTGCCTTCTATGGTGAGGGTGCTTCGGATGTGCAGGTAATAGGCAAGAAAAATTTAGAATGGGATTTGAATGACTGGAAATGGGATGGAGATCTTTTCATTGCTAGACCTTGGAATCTGGTACCATCTAGTAGCTCTAGTAGGCAATTTTTCCCTCTTGGGACAGGAATTCCAGCTGCTGGGAATTCCTCAAATAGTTCATCCTCCTGGTCCGATGAAGTGAATCTGCGCAATGAGAAAGGAAAAAGGGAATTGGAGAAAAGGAGAAGGGTTATTGTCATTGAAGATGAAAATTTGAATGATGAAGAAGTGGGTAGTCTTAGCTTAAAGCTTGGTGCACATGGCAATCCGAGTAATGAAAGGGAGCTGCATAACTGGGAGGGAAATGGTGGAAAGAAGACTAAATTGGTGGGGAGCAGCACCAACCGTGCAGTCTGTCAGGTAGAGGACTGTGGGACTGATTTGAGCAATGCCAAGGATTATCATAGGCGGCATAAGGTATGTGAGATGCATTCCAAGGCCAGCAAGGCTCTGGTAGGAAGTATTATGCAGCGTTTCTGTCAACAGTGTAGTAGGTATGTGATTATGTCATAGTTGCTTTGTTTTGTGTTGACTGTTTTTTTGTTGTTTCAAACAAACCAATTAATATTGTGATGGAGCATATGCCTTCTTTAAAATTTAGTACTCTAAGAACACCATGGAGAAACAATTGGGTGCTGAGTAGGGATAAATATACGCAACATGTAACTCCCAGCGCAGTTTGTTGCCAAAGTTTTATAGGTTGCAGCTCCTTACAAAGTAATAGCTCTGGGAAAAAAAATTCTGGAGTTTTTGCTTGGTTAAACTGTGGCTGATCCTCATGGAATTTGAGGCTCTATCGGGAACCATTTCTAGAAGGTGATGCTTGGCTAAAATTTTGGCAGGTTTCATGTTCTCCAAGAATTTGACGAAGGTAAGAGAAGTTGTCGTAGACGTTTGGCTGGCCATAACAAAAGGAGGAGGAAGACAAATCCTGATACCACTGGTAATGGAAATTCATCAAATGATGATCAGACCAGTGGCTATCTTTTAATAAGTCTCTTGAGGATACTCTCCAATATGCATTGTAAGTAACACCTTGCTTTTCCTAGGGGAATATGAGACATATAAAAAGGGCAATCCAATGCATGAGCTCCCACTCCCACTATATGAGGTTTGGGGAAGGGGTCAAATTTACTCAGCCTTATTCTTGTTTTTACAAAGAGGCTGTTTCTGCAAGATGTGAGACATATCTTTGAGCATTTTCAGCTGCATCCCCTTGTTGTGGTCCCTGATCTCCTCTTTTGCGTCAGTCAGCATTTGCTTGTGAGTGTCATTTTCTGGATTGTATTACTGACACATGCTAAATTGCAGCCAACAGAACAGAACAGGCTACTGATCAAAATCTACTATCTCATCTTCTAAGGAGCCTTGCAAGCCATAAAGTTGAACATGGAGGAAGAAGCATACCTGGGCTGTTACATGAACATCGAGATTTACTGAATGATGTCAATTCATCCAGAAATTCAGAGGTAGCCCTATTTTTTATTTTTTTGTTCCATAAATTGTGAAGGCCTTCCTCGGCCTTTAAGACATCTGATGATATCTTTATTTGTGATGTTGCAGCAAATTTTACATGCTCTTGATGCCAAGGGTGCAAACATACAAACTGCATCTTCTCTGAATCCCAGCATTCCAGTGTATCAGGAAGGTCGTGATAGTAATGTAAGGCAGATCAAAATCAATAATTTTGATTTGAATGATGAGTATGTTGACTCAGATGATGGCACTGAAGATATGGAGAGGTCATCAATCCCTGCAAATATGGGGACCAGCTCTCTTGATTGCCCTTCATGGGTACAACAAGACTCACATCAATCGAGTCCACCCCAGACAAGTGGAAATTCAGATTCAGCATCTGCCCAGTCACCTTCAAGTTTCAGTGGAGATGCTCAGGCATATTTGTGTTGCAGAATGTGTTGCATTTGATTTTTCAAACCATGCATACATATGCCACTGCAAAGAATTCATTGGAAAATCTTTTTTAGTCATTCTGAAAATAAATCATTAGTCATTGTGGTAATCTTATTCTAGACAAGTTAGATTGTCCCAGATTTTTTTTTTTTTCATTTTCATGGTTTCCTCCTTTAATATAATAAGGTGTTAGATTCATTGGATTGTTTCTATGATTGCATTTTGGGAGGTATTACCTTTTTCCTAGCTTGGTGCATGGTGTGCAATGGGCTAAAATCTTGGATTTGCAACTACAAGGATGCAAATTTGAACTATGAGAGTAGTGTCATGCAAAATTGCTTCACAGATGTCTCTGTCTGACAAGCCCCAACTTTTGGTGGGGTACTGATTGGCAATGGCCTTTGTATTCTTTTACTGTGATACCGAGCCCAAACTACTTTTACCAGATATCCTAAAGTTCAAATGATATTGTTGAGCTCTTGAATGCTTACACAAAGAGTTACTTGCATTTATAGCGATGAAACATATCAGTTTAGTGTTTAGATATCTGTCATCTTTTAGGTGTTAACTTCTCTTTTCATCTCCTACCATTTCAGAGCCGCACAGACCGGATTGTTTTCAAACTATTTGGGAAGGAACCAAATGATTTTCCTTTTCTTTTGCGAGCCCAGGTACCTAACCTTTAGCATTTATTTGGGCCAATGCCTTGGCTTTTTCTGTCTTACAGATTATTAAGTTGCAAAATGTTTTAACTTACAGATTCTGGACTGGCTGTCTCATAGTCCTACTGACATTGAGAGCTACATACGGCCTGGCTGTGTCATTTTGACAATTTATCTTTGTCAAGCTGAGGCTTCATGGGAGGAGGTAAGATTCTTTGATTTCTGATCATTTTCCTTCTGAACTTCTGCAGGCAGCACCAGTTGCCTTACAGTTTGGCTGCCTTTCCTATAGCTTTGCTGCAATCTCAGCTCCAGTTTGAGTCGACTTCTGGATGTATCAGATGACACTTTCTGGAGAACTGGATGGGTCTATATAAGGGTGCAGCATCAAGTGGCTTTTGTCTACAATGGTTTGTTTCCTCCAATCCTCTATTGATTGAAAAAGTCAGTGCTATGACTGAATAAATTAGTAGTAACGACATTGCTGAAGGGAATGTTGGCCATTTTCTATCCTGTAGGTCATGTAATCGTGGACACTTCCTTATCTCTCAGAAATAACAACTACAGTAGTATTGTAAGTGTCAAACCAATTGCAATATCAGCCTCTGAGAGAGTCCAGTTTTTTATTAAGGGCGTTAACCTTTCTCGGTCTGGCACAAGGTAAGTGTTGATTAAATTGTTGGCAAATTGAATTTTTGTTTGGTCAATATTGTGCAGGCTATGTTGCTTTAACATGCTACTAAATATCCTGTTTGTTCATTTACTTTTTTACAGATTACTCTGTGCTGTAGAAGGGAATTATCTGGCTCAGGAGAATTCTCATGATTTAACTGATGCTGTTGATAGCTGCAAAGGGCATGATGGGCTCCAATGTGTGAGCTTTTGTTGCTCTATCCCTGCATTGATTGGAAGAGGATTTATTGAGGTGCTGTTGACTTCATATATAGCAGCATACCTTTTCTGATTGTCCTAAACCCTAGAGTCATTTTTGGGATAGGTTTGCCTAGATGTCCTTTGAATTTGTCATTCTGTGTCCTTAATTTGATCTTTGCTTTGTCCAGATTGAAGATTATGGATTCAGCAGCAGCTTCTTTCCTTTCATAGTTGCGGAGGAAGAGGTTTGTTTAGAGATCCGTATGCTCGAGAGTGCATTGGAGTTCAGTGGAACAAATTCAGATATTGAAGGAGCTAGAAAAATGGAAGCCAAAAATCAAGCTATGGACTTTCTTCATGAAATGGGTTGGCTTCTGCACAGGGTCCAATTGAAGTCTAGACTGGGCTACACAGATACCAATGTGGACCTTTTCCCTCTAATCCGGTTCCAGTTCCTAATGGAATTTTCAATGGACCATGAATGGTGTGCTGTAGTGAAGAAATTGTTGAACATACTGTTTAATGGTATTGTTGGTACAGGAGAATTCTCATCTCTTTACGAAGCATTAACAGAAATGAGCCTTCTTCACAGAGCTGTAAGGAGGAATTCTAGGCCTTTGGTGGAGTTTCTTTTAGGATATGTCCCTGACAAATTAGGACCTGAAAACAAGTTGCCAAATGGTGGAGACCAGGACGGCTTTTTGTTTAAGCCTGATATTGCAGGCCCTGCAGGTTTGACACCTCTTCATGTTGTGGCTGGCAAAGATGGTTCTGAAGATGTACTGGATGCATTAACTAATGATCCTGGAATGGTAATTCTTTTGGTTATTAATCTGTTGGACATACTTAGGATCTAGCTTGTGCTCCAGCTCATCCACAATTATAGATGAAAATTTTCATTCCTATGGTTGGCTGCATAATCACAATGCATGGCAAACTCATGTTACTATAGAGATGTTGAATATCTGTGTGAGATGAGCAATTTTATAAAAAAGTATGGTTTGGGTTTTTGTCATCCTGTAATTTATTGTCCCTACAGACCTTTTCTGAGGTTTCAATATATTTGTTATGATGCAGTAAATATGAAAGCAAATTGTGGAGATCGGTCCAAGTTTAATGCCTGTATTTTGTTAAGCATCTTCATATTATATCCATTACGTGGTACTGTGGTTGAATGACATGTTCTTTGGTGTCTAAACTTTGAGACTGAAGGAATGACATACTTTGATCCATATTGAGGTTCATATGCATAAATGGTCACAGGTCTGTCACATGGGATGCATATGCTTTCTGCTTAGGAGTGGTCTCCTTCTTTGGAGGTGGAATCTAAGCACTTAAGTTTAAATCTGCATTGGATGTGAATTATGTGCTTGTTTGATTCAGGTGGGAATTGAAGCATGGAAGAATGCCCGTGATAGCACAGGCTTCACACCTGAAGATTATGCTAGGTTGCGCGACCAACATACATACATCCACTTGGTACAGAAGAAAATCAACAAGAGACCAGATGTGAGACATGTGGTGCTTGAAATTCCTGTAATCCACTCAGACTGCAACATTAACCAGAAGCAAGCTGAGGGGTTGACCGGCAGCTTTGAGATGGGACAGACAATATTGAGACCCCCTCAGTACCGGTGCAGGCGTTGCCATCAGAAGCTTGCTCATGGAATGGCCAGCAGGTCCCTGTTGTATAGGCCTGCAATGCTGTCAATGGTGGCCATCGCAGCTGTCTGTGTCTGTGTGGCTCTCTTTTTCAAGAGCTCTCCAGAAGTTGTTTACGTGTCCAATCCCTTCAGGTGGGAATATTTGGACTATGGAACAGGCTGAGGTCCATTAACTTCCAACTTGTTGACTTATTTATGGGTCGTGTTTGTATTATTTAGTGTGCTTGTATAAACTGTAAAGTTAAAAAGTTCTTCCATGTGACCAGTGTTTGGAGAGAAGTTTCAGATTCAGCAACTTCATTTGCCTATTTATTCGCCGTTCTTAAGTGTATTTTTCGGCAGCAGAAGTAGTAACCAGTGGAACAATAGTAGTAGCATTATGCCATAAAAGCACCATGATTTTTTCCAGTTTCAGTATCCAGTGTTACGGCGGTTGGCAAGAGAAGCATCATTTTTCCCGTTTCATGTTTCCGTTCAAAGCAATTCCAACGGGACAATGAAGTGATGATGAACTGCCGAATAAGATCTGTGGCCACTGGCAATGTTGTAGCTCTTGGAATGACAAATTAAACACTGATAAAGAGTGATCGAACTCTAAAATTGCAGGACACTTAGGACACGTTTCAGTAAATATTAGGGAAATCTTAAATCCTGATAATTGGGTGTGATTTTATCTCAATACAACTAATTATTCTAATTCCACTTTCTTTGAATTTGTGTTAAAAGCTTGCCTCATGTAAGGCAACCCTAGATATAGATATCATTACCATGGTAAGGCGGCAAGCTTGTTTAGTGTCTGCGGCAGTCCCCGGCCTGGCGAGTAAGCCCCACCGGACGATATCAGCCGTGGATAAGCATGATGACGCCATTTTAATGGAGAGACAACTGGTGAAGTAAGGACAAGCCATCAATAGTCAATAAAGCAACCTTTAAGAAGAAGAAGAAGAAGGTCATTTTTCAAAACTTACATTAGGATTCTCGTGCATTGAAATTGACTTTTTCTTTATTAGTCGTTTTTTTTCTTTTGATCCTATAGAATTAGAGTCAATACCAATTTCCCCTGATGTCATGTTTTGCAGGCAGCTTTTGGCACCGGCAGCTATCCCCCACGCCGAATCTACTTGACAACTTAAATTTGTGTGTTAAAAAATGTAATATTTTAGTATAGTGAGAAACGTTACAATGTAATAATTTTTTAAGATAATAATTTTTATTATTACATAAAATAATTACAATTTAATTATAACAAAATTTCTTTTGTGATTATTTTCTATTTTATTAAATTTTCTTTTTTTTTAAAAGAAATATTACAAATAAATATCAAACAGGTATTTACTTAAACATTTAATTACTTTTACTACTAATAGCAAAGTTTCACCAACGTCCATTTATCTTCAACTACAACAACAAAAATTAAATTAAATTTAAATTGCAATCTCAAACAGGCCGTGAGAGGCTGACACCAAAAGAAGATATGAGGCCCCATCTATTTGCTTTCTGTTATGAATATTGATTGGGTAAGTGTCTCTTGGAGTAGCTATATTTTTGCAAGGGTCCTGTATTTATTATGACTTATACACTCTTTTAGTAGATGAATGACACCAACTCATTCGGCCTAAGGGCTAATTAGTGAGCATCATCATCTAGATTTTTTCCCTCATTTGTTTGAGTTCAAGCCCTTGCCCAGCTCGGAAAAGAGAATAAAAAAGAGACTGCTTGCTTCCATTCCACGTCCCAGTTCCAAACCATATTACAATTTGCAATCCTGAGCGAACAATTTGAAATAAAAAAAAAAAAAAAAAAGAGGCACATAACCGCCATTCCTTGCATAACAAAAATAATTGGTGCAAAAATGAGAAAACTTAACGTGTGTGTGTGCGTCTCAGAGAGAGAGAGAGATAGAGAGAGAGAGAGAGAGAGAGAGAGAGAGAAAATAATATGTTTCCTTTCATCACTTAACACATACAAATTTTTGACTGCTGCCCTGCTGCCTTGTCGTACAAGCTATCACAAAGCAGCGGCCCGATACTTTCCGTGCCATCAATTACAGCCAAGAGTTTTCTTACATTTTCTTCAATCGACACTGGAAAATGGGAAAAATCCAAGAGAAAATAGAATAGAGGAAGAGAGGGATGGAGAAATTGAATAGGATACCTCATGTATGATTAGATAGTCAGCACCAGCGAGAAAACAAGCCAAATTATTCAACAGCCAATAGATCAAACATTGAATTGCAGAGAGAGGATGGTTTAAGCCAAATTAAACGTGAGGTTTCTCCCACTTGAGGGGCTTGACAACCTCCCAAGTGAAGTCTGGGTCGTCCCTTCCAAAGTGTCCATAGGCAGCCGTCTTCAAGAACCTGCCATTGCCACCCCTCCTGAGATCCAGGTTGATGGTAATCATACCGGGCCTGAAGTCAAAATTTTCCTTCACAATTTTGAGGATCTCCTTGTCGGGAATCTTTCCAGTTCCATACGAGTCAACAAAGACTGACAAGGGCTCGGGCACACCAATGGCATATGAAACCTGCACGATGCACCGGCGGGCAAGACCATTTGCTACAATACTCTTGGCAGCCTGCCTAACGATATAGGCGCCACTTCTGTCCACCTTGGTTGGATCCTTGCCAGAGAAAGCACCACCACCATGAGCTCCCCACCCACCATAGGTGTCAATAATGATCTTGCGTCCGGTGAGACCTGCATCACCATGAGGGCCACCGATGACAAAACGGCCTGATGGGTTGAGGTGGAAGATGGTCTTCTCGTCAAGGTACTTCTCAGGGACGACAGACTTGATGACATGCTCCTTAAGGTCAGCGGCAATTTCATCATTTGTGACTGTCTCATCATGCTGGGTAGATATGAGGACAGTGTGTACGCGAACTGGGACCATGACACCATTGTCGTTGTAGTACTCAACAGTGACCTGGGTCTTACCATCGGGTCTGAGCCAGGGGCAGGTGCCATTCTTCCTAACCTCAGTGAGGCGAGCCCCGAGCTTGGTAGCAAGGACATGGCTCAAAGGCATATACTCAGGGGTCTCATCTGTGGCATATCCAAACATGTGACCCTGGTCTCCGGCACCAATTTCTTCTGGGGGTTTTGAAAAGTGGCCATGGACACCTTGGGCAATATCAGGGCTTTGTTGCTCAATATTGACCAGGACCTTGCAATTTTCGGCATCGAGACCAACATCATTTGAAATAAATCCAATGTTACGGCATGTTACACGAACTATTTTCTCATAGTCCACCTTGGCCTTGGTGGTAATCTCACCAAAGACCATGACCATGTTGGTCTTGGTGCATGTTTCGCAGGCAACCTTGCTATCAGGGTCCTGTATAAGGCAAGCATCGAGCACCGCATCTGAGATCTGGTCACAAAGCTTGTCGGGGTGGCCCTCGTTCACTGACTCAGAGGTGAATAGAAAGGTCTCCATTTACCTGAGCTGCATATCACAGACAAAATTAAATCTTTATAAGCTTGCTACTCAACTGTGGAATTCAGAAGCTTCATCTGTGAATTCCAAGCTTGTTAGTGTAGCAGGCAGAAAGCCTTCAGATGCAACAAGCATAAAAGAGTGGAGAATAAAGTAAGCATATTGTCACGGGCTGATTTTCAAAGCCTAACTCCGTGACAATACGCTCCTGATAGATCGAATTTCTTCATGCTTTATATGAACGGTATGCAGAGTGGAATAATGTGAGCAAAAGATATTATGCCTACATTATTTATCAAAAGTATAGATTCCCAAAATAGCATTAACAGAAAGGATAAATTACTGCAATTCCTTTACCCTTGGAATGCTAAAGTCATGAAAAATCAAATTGGGCAATAGACTTCCCAACAAGCAGCCTAAAAACAACCTTACGGATTTCCCATTCCGTCATCAGCAATTAAATAACATGACCCACAAAAAAAGGGGCCAGAACGGACAAATCTCATTCCAGAGTTCTCTCTTCCAGCTGTACCCCAGAAAGCATTTAATCACACAGACAGAAATGCATAGCAACTAGATCTGCACAGAATTGCAACCATTCCCTCTACGAGCTTCCTGAATATCCTAATTCAAAATCTAACACATGGAAAGGCAAAGAAGCGATAATCAAACAAAAAAGTCATATCCTCTATCAATAATCAGATATGCTACACTCTGCTGGCAACATATGTGAAACACGGGTTCTATCAGGCCAAATGAAGTTCTACAATGACTGAAGCATTAGCAAAGTCCTAGATCTATTAACCGCCCACAAGACAAGATGCCGAAAGAACCAAACTCATGCTGCAAACAAGCACACACGCACCCCCAATGTCAAAGCTGAAAAAGACTCAAAAAAAGATATCAACCCACCCACCCCACCGAATACAGAAAAGAACCATAAACGTCCAGATCCGTAAGCATGTGAGCCAAAGTACAGAAATGGCAACACACCCAATAACAAACGAGAAATCATTATTGACAACCAGCGAGATTCTCTTTATTTTACATCAAGAAGAACATATTCGAAAAGGCGGCAGCGACACGAAACCCGTGGAGATGATGCAAGAGAAAAGGCTACATCGTAGATGTAAAATACCTTAGACTCGAAGAGTCAGATCTTGAGACAGCTCTGTCTGTGTGTTGAGTGTTTTGCTTCTTCTCTTACCAGACCACCTAGACAGACCGACCTCGCATGAATGCGCCATGTTAGAGCATTCTATTTATAGGCCAACGGCCTTATTCAACTGGTTACCGAACAAGGCGGTCGTCATTCTTTCGTGGTAAAGTGGAGGGTGTTATTTTAGTAGGTAGGCGACAAAGTATAGCCGTTAGATCTCGGAATTTGAAAAGATGGGACGGATTGGGGTTGGTGGGAAAGCGACGCGTTCCGGTTTTGAAAAACGATCACATGATAATTTCTAGCTAGCGTGTAATTAATTATGATTTTTCTTTTTTGTTTTTCTTTTACCGTGAGTGGCCGGTCACTCACCAACTCCATTGGTAGGTGGCTCGCTGGCTTGGCTTAGCGAGATTGATGGCTACAAGTCACGACCTCTCATGAATCCAGACCCTAGGAAAGCGCGTGGTGGGAAAAACAGTCCAAACGTCAACGTTTGGACGATGTCGAGTTGATTGTTCTCTTCATGTTTCGTAGCTTAGCTTAGTAGCCACACCAATCAAATTTTCATTAAAATCAAAGCATTACTTTACTCATGTTTTTGGGAGTTATTAGACAAAGAAAAGGGGTTTTTTTTTTTAAAAAAAAAAAATAAAATTTAAAAGAAAAAAAATTATAAACAGTATAAGGCCAGCAGGAAGAGATGAGAGTAGAATGTAATATTTCAGAATATCCTGATTTTTATAAATAATTCTGTGACTGTTAAATATCCGTGCTATGTGGATCAATTCCAAGCATATCCCATTAGTCGGATGCCTTACTCTCTCTGTATCTTGTTTCCCTTTTTGTTTAAGGTGGAGTTCTTTTTTATTTTTATTTTGCGATTATAACTTATTTAAGATATAATTTTAAGTTATTATTTTAAATAAAATTTACTTATTATATAGTATATAAAATCACATGTGAATTATACTAATTTTTTTTTTTTTTAAAAAAAAAAAAGTGAAAATAAAAATATCTTTAAGTTGGATATATTTTGTGGCTTTACTGTGGGAAAAAAATGGAGCTCCTGGACAAAGGTATCTCCGATAAATAAAAGGCTACAAGTGGAAGTGGACTAATTCTCCATTAACGTTTACCAGGTATACTAACTACTACATCAGAGGGAGGTTACTTAAGAATCATATTCAAGTAACGGGTAGGTCATTTTCTAAATTAATCAAATGGGTTTTTTTGGTTTTGATTTAGACATATAACAAATGCTTCGGATCGCAACAGGTTGGTGAGTCGGAGTATTCAAACAAGTCAGAATTGTTGCGCCCCCACCCCCCCCGGGGCCAACTTTCTTCAAGGTCTGATTAAAGATTATGGCGTCTGGTCACCAACCATTGCCAACCTATGATGTCCAACGAAACTAATCCAATTCCCACCTGATTTTTCAGTAACCCGGTAAGTATAACTTTGTAGCATGAATTTGTTTTTTTTATTTATTTAAGTTGCAGAAAGTATTTTATAAATTTAATTGTATTTTTTTTTTCTTAACTCTTTGGCTAGATAAAACGACTTGGAAGCCGAAAAGAGCACTGTTGAGCTGCCAAATGACTTGGAACTATAGACAAAGTGGGTGGAGAGGAGATTGAGAAAGTGGGGGACGAAGTTGGGATTTGTTGGGGGAAAGCTATGTGCGGTTCCCACCCAAAAAAAAAAAAAGGAAAAAAGAAAAAGAAAAAGGCAAAAGCACTTCTGTGTATGGAGTATCGCGTAGGACTCCATCTCCATTTCCCAAAAGCTTGGGCACCGGGCTAACCGGCAGGTGCCTGTCTCTAGAGTTGGTGTGAAACAGTCCTTTCTTTAAATAAAAAAAGTTGCGTGTCATATATTTTTTTCCTTATACGATTTGACATAGTTCGATACATAAATTTTGACGTACATATATATATATTTTAATGAGAAAATGCAAAGGGAATCGAATTTGGATTGAAGACAGTATTTAATTAACTACAAGTTGGAGTCTCACATTCATGGGCCTTGTAGTCCGCCTGATATCGTGGGACGTTATTATTAATTTTAAAAAAAAAAAAGGAAAAAGAGAGAAAATTAAGAAAGAAAGAAGTAACATATTTAGCACCAGTGCCTATGTATCCTCCGAGAAAATGCTGGGGTTCAACTTGCTAAGAGCAAGACAGCACCATTAATACTTTCAGAGTTACAGTCAGACATCTTCGGGATTATTTGTTCGTCAGTTAAGAAAAAAGTCCCTTCCGGAAAGAGTCCAAGGATGCATTCTCGAGTCTGAAGAATGGCAAAGAGTCCAAGGATGCATTCTCGAGTCTGAAGAATGGCAAAGAGTCCAAGGATGCATTCTCGAGTCTGAAGAATGGCATGTCCCTCGAGCTTTGGCATGCCTGCTTAAGAATTCCCTCGTAAGTATTCGCTTCAAGATTTAAAAATCATCATAGCTAGTTTATGCTGTGGAGTATATACCTGTCTCAAAACATTACCATCGTTACCCATCCGTTGGTGTTTGCCAGATTGGTCAACCAGTGAGTGAGGACATAAAAGTTTGTTTCATAGAGAGTAGGAGAGATAATGGTATTGTGAGGTTATGGCTCTGGTGTGTGCCTCCTCTCCGTGAGTGGTGGGATGGATATGAATGTTATGTAAAGGCTTTGGTCTATGGGAAATTCAGAGAACTTGTTCTGTGATTATCCCGAGATTATTATATCTCAAAAGAGATAATTGGTTGATATTAATTTAAATTAGAATAGAATTAAAATTCTAATAAAATTTAATTTAAATTTAAATAACTTTAAGTGTGTATTATTATATAAAGATACACAGTTTATATTATTAACATATATATTTTTTTATCAAATTAATAAAATAAAATATTTAATAATATCAAAAATTAATTAGAATTAATTAAATTACACTATTTAATTAATTGGTCGTAATGTTTACTGCGACGAAAGCTGTGAGGATGGCCCCACGCTAAATTTGTCTGTTTTACTTGTTAAGTCTTTCCTTATAGTGGGATGCTTCTGCTAATTCCTAAAACTGTCCATTTTGGAGGAATCTTGAGAACTATAGAAGATAATTACTCATTTATCAGTTGTCATTTCACAAGGTTGATGACGCTACCTATTGCATTAGATTTCCAGTATCCGCTTGCTGACAGTCCCAACATGTTGAAAGTCAGACGGAACATCAAGCTCCTGAACAATCCATTCCCCCATTAGCCTAAATAACCCTCAATCAGGAAGAGCCCATTAGATTTAGATACGTAAAAGCCTAAACCTTCCCCCTTTAAGATTGGATTGTTCGACTTTTGTGACGATTGTTTAAAATCGACGTTTAGGGTGGGTGGACTAAGTTCGATCTTGAGTTTTCAACAAAAAGACCATTCATTTCTCCTTGAAAGCTTTATAATGTGCTGGGGAGATGTTGGGGGGAAGGGGGGGGGACAATGAACGGCACGAAATTGTTGTAACCGTGGAAATTTGGTTTCACCCTGAAAGGATTAGACTTTGTCCTGTAAAGCTGTGTAATACTCATTCCTAGATGGCAACAACCCAGCAAAAACCACGTGGACGATTCGAGATTTTGGTTGGTCCAATATTACCCATTGATTTGATTTGAACAAAGTCCAACCTAGCCTGCTTTGCTTGGCTGAGGAGGTAAGCGTGATTTTTGTGTTCCCTTCAATCTAACTCATCAGCCAATGAGTTACAAGGAGAAGATGTGGACCTCACCAGACCCTATAAACGGCAATATTTACATCCTGCATTCATCCCTCAAACTGAATCATCAGAAAAATCAGCCTTGGACCTTCTCCCCTCGAATATGGTGACAGAATGCTCAGCTGCCACTCGTGTCAGCAATGGAAGAGTCTCAATGAGGAAGACAGCAGGAAAGCCAGCTGCTTCCTCTTGGAGCCCCTGGTATGGCCTGTAAAGTACCTTGGACCTTTCTCTGGGGAGCCTCCCATCTTACTTAACTGGTGAATTCCCAGGTGACTATGGTTGGGACACAGCAGGGCTATCCGCAGATCCTGAAATCTTTGCTAGGAATAGAGAACTTGAGGTTATTCATTCTAGGTGGGTAATGCTTAAAGCTTTAGGATGTGTCTTCCCAGAGCTCCTTGCAAGGAATGGAGTCAAGTTTAGTGAGGATGTGTGGTTCAAAGCTGGTGCACAAATCTTCAGTGAGGGTGGTCTTGATTAACTGGGGAACTCCAGCCTAATCCACGCTCAGAGCATTTTAGCCTCTGGGCAACCCAGGTTATCCTCATGGATGCTGTAGAGGGCTACCATATTGGAGGTGGACCCCTGGGCAAGGTCACTGACCCCTTGTACCCAGGTGGCAGCTTTGATCCCTTGGGGCTTGCTGATGATCCTGAAGCATTTGCAGAACTGAAGGTGAAAGAAATCAAGAATGGAAGGCTGGCCATGTTCTTGATGTTTGGATTTTTCGTCCAGGCTATTGTAACTGACAAAGAACCTCTAGAGAACCTTGCTGATCCTGTGAACAACAATGCCTGGGCTTATGCCACCAACTTTTTCCCTGGGAAATGAGCTGGCATAAGTTATGTTAATTAAAAGTGTATACATTTGGCTACTGATATGTTGCTATCATGTTAAGCTTGTGTAATTTATGCAGAGGTGTCTTGTGAAGACACATATTGCAACTCTCTTAAAATGAATTCTATTTTCACAAACCAAAGTAGTAATTCTTGGAAAGGGTAAAAGACAAATACCAACCCCAAAGAACTTCCAACTTCACAATCGATCAGACCACAGGCAAGCACTGTCTTTGTCAACTAACTTTCCCCAGGCCTTGTTTTAGCTGGGAACAAACAGAAAACAAGAAATTATGAGCAAACGAAAAGAATTAAAAATCACTATAGACAACTTTGAATCACTGTAGAAAACTTTGAAACATAGGTCAGACTTGCAAGCAATCAAACTCACCATATAATTTATAAAATATCACGTTTTGGTTATTGAATAGCTCACTGACTCCATGGGCATCACTATCTTTGTAACCAATAACAATATGTTGTTAAAAACAATGTAGAACTGATGAAGATGCACCTGTAATACTGGTGCATTTTCAAGGATGACTTGTTCCCATCAATTACATCTACTATTCTTCTGCAAAAAAATCAACCATTTGCATTCCCCTTCCTGCAACTGCAATTTGATACTGGTTCCTGGTTGAAAAAAGAAAACAATACATAGAATGATCACATTAGTTCCACCAGCGACAACTGTGAACTACACATTGACTGGCAACTGGGAAATAAACAATGACTGCTGTAAAGGTGTAAATCTGTGCTCACCTGCCACACGCTCTCACATGGAGTGCCTCTGGCTCTGGAACACTAATGATCAAGTGAGTTTGCTCCACCAGTCTACAGTGCCCCTCAAGAAGCCAGCATCTGACACGCTGGTCAAGTCCAGTAGAAAATGCCCAATTGCCATCTGTCCAAACACCTAGTGAAACAGAACTAAATTTAGTTTGTCAGTGGCCAAAAGAAAAGGGAGGGAAAAAAACCTCCAGAAAAAATTGGTCCATCTGAACTTAATGGGGACGCTAGGAGGAACACTAGAGAATAAACACACTGGACAAAGCTATACATTTCCTGGATTAAAAGCATGATATTTCACCTTTGACAGCAGAACTATGAGCTGAAAGGACTCTGTCACCACATAGGAATCTGATTCTGCAGTTCTTCATCAGGCTTTGACTATGATGAATGGATCTATCCTTACACTCTGATTGAGAAAATGTATTTGAGACATCTGAAATCCCAATATTCTCTCTGCTGTCGGTTGATAATGGTGAAATGAGCAATTTGAGACATCTAAGTGCTTGATCATCACCACCACTTACCACAACAAAAACAAAATCATTATCAGAACTTTGACAGTTCTGCATGTCTGAGACATAGAGACAGTTGACACCAGATTGGTGAACGTTATACAGAACATGTAAAGGCTGTATTTCACACATCTTGGAGGAAGAATCAACACTGTTCACTTCTGGCTCAGAACAATTATCATATACGGTTTGCAAACAACCTGTTGTCCGGCCACTTTTACCGTGATTTACCCAGTAGCAGTCACCCTTGTCTCCAGCTTTTGGTGAAACTGGACCAGATGCTACACTTTTGCCTTGATTTACTGAATTGAAGTTAGTCCTCTCTCCAGCTTTTGGCAACACTGAACTTTCACCAGGTCTCCTAGAAATGCTACTTAATGACCTCCACCATCTTCCACCCTGACTTCCTCTTCCTGTGCGAGGCCGTGACTGATAATTTACCAACTTTTTGGCATCAAGAGTTGATAATTGCTGCAAAAATGCTTCAATCTTGTCTGTTAGATCCCAAAAGGCAATACTTCCATCAGTAGCTCCACTGATCACAAGATACAAATTTCCAATCTGAATATTATCTGTGAACAAGTACAAATTTGTAACTGAAGTGAAGAGACTTTAATGGCACATAGTACAGTGTATGTACTCTGCGGTTGGAGAAATTTACAATCATGCCTAACATACATGAGTAAATGGATCATCATTCAAATAATTACCTCCAGAAAGCAGGTGTGCAGGAATGATGACATGCTGCAATGTCAAAACTGGTGATGATAGAGGAATCAATAAAGCAATATCAAACCTGCAATGCAGCAAGCAGTAAAATTTTTGTAAGAAGCAACAGTTAGAAGAGATTACTAAAAGCTGTTTAGAGTGCCAAACTATTGGCTTCATGATTACCATAAGCGATGTGGTAAGATAAGAGCCCGCAATACAAGTGTGGCATCTGAACAAGCAACAACAACAAAACAGACGATCAACCTGAGAGAAAAAAAGGCATATACAATAACATTATTCCAATTTTCCTTGTATAAGTAAGTCAACAAATACATAATTTATCATAAGTAATCATACTTTCCACACCTGGAACCAGTATGCTTCACAAGAAAAGCAGTGACAGCCAGGTATCTCCAGTCATCTTCATATTTATCATCAAGGCAATTTTGTAGCTCTGCATCTCCCTTCCTGAGCAAACAAGAACTTGAAGCTGCATCAGTTTTCAGGTTTGAAACATTTTCAGTTATTGCATTCATTTCCCCAATATCTTTTGTCTTTCGATGAGTACTAGAGTTTTTGATAGGCATGTCAGTGGAAAGCCACTTGAATGAGATTGATGAAGAAACTCCTGAATCATGAAAATATTCATTTCCATCTTTATTCTGTTCTTCTATAACTAGTGACTTCTCCTTCTCTTCTGGAGTTCTTTCTCTAAGCAGCCAAGAAGTTAGGACTCGCTTGGCACCTACAGAGATCAGTAAAACTGGATTCACTTCGTCATCTGCAGAAGCACTTCGTCCATGTCTCCAATTGGACAGGTTGGTTATGTCCGAATCACTCGAATACATCTTTGAAACATAGCATATTGCTCTCACAGCTGATCCACCAACATGCTCACCAAAAAATTTTGAAGTAAAGCAACTATTGACTCCAGAAGTAAACCTACATTCATTAGCCCAGTGAATGAATCATAACAGTTGCAACTTCTTGTCATAATAGACAAGCAAAATTTTGGTAGGTGAGACAGGAGGAATGAATGGAAGCACTGCAAAAATAATCCACTAGGGTATTCTAGAAAGGAGGTATCGTACACCACCAGGAACTATCAAGCAGAAATGAAAAAGAAAAGTAGAATAGCACCAAGAAGTTGGCTTGTCCATACAAAGGGCTAGAAGTCATTGCCATACCTAGTCAACCTTACAGTTCCATCTTCACAACCAGTAACAATCCAACTAGATTTATCAAATGGACCATGCTTCCCATTTGGTTCAACTAGCGTATTTTCAGAGACAAAGCATAAGGAATGCACCTCTCTCCCATGGAACTGGACTTGCAAATTCAGGGGAAATATCTTCCTATTGCTTTCTGGTATCCATTGTTGATAAATATAAATTATCTCATCCTGGGACATAGAAAGAAAGAAGAGGAAGACTATTGAGCAACGAACTGAAGAAAAATTAAAACCAGGGTAACAATGGAGATGATGAAACTATATGCCTTATGAATGACAAAACTACTAAAATATTGTCAGTAGGAGAGTAAAACCATAAAAATATATTCAGTTGCCTCCTGAGAAATATCTACTAGCATGTTGGCTTTGTGAATCTCATTAAAGCAATGGGAAAATCTCTGTATTATGCTGGTGCCCGTAAGTTCAAGATGTTCACATGTCAGTCACAAGCAGAAAGGGGAAACATGAGGTGTTTGATCATCCTGCTAAAAACAAGTGCTAAGTTGAAAGAGTAAAACCTCCCTCAGATTCTCCAGGAGCACCATCATGAAAGAAAAAATCATTTAGCTGAACCACAAAATATATTTAAAAAGACGGAATTCCTACCATCTGTTAACCAAGATCACAAATGTCATCCTCCTGGCATATCTGATCAAGTCATACCTGTTCCTATCTTGGCCCCTATGAAACCTTATAAAATGATCCAATACTTGTGAATTGTGATGACTTGTGTTAATGCTGATGATCCAACAAACACTTTGTAACAAAATCACTTACTAGGTTTGATGACTTGCATATGTTATCTAACATCTGACAATGCCAGTATTTTAAAGTTGTTCAAATGTAACAGTGACAAATTTTATGGTATTCGTGTATGTTTTGCAAAAGCATTTATCAAAGTGTGATGTTTAACTCATGCAAAGGAAGAAATACCTTGACGTATGCAAAACAATTCCTCATCTCTGGCACATCGCCTAGATAATAAGAATGGGGACGGCGCCATCCACCGCATGGAATTTGCACAACCTGCTCAAACATACATAAACATCAGGAGACCCATGCACTGTCCTTGTCAACATAGGAGAGGACAAAAGAGTGGGAGACAGATCACCTTTCCCTCAGTTATTAAATTCCAGATTATAAACTCTGTTGATGCAAAACCAACTGCATAACCACAGTTTGCCAAATCATCATGAATGTTAGCATCAGTAGACACAGATTCAATTAGACTCAATTCTTTCACTTGCTTCATCCCTATAAATTCCAAGCTTTGTCGAACCAGGTTATATTCAAAGTAGCATATGCAGCCATCTGCTCCAGTCTGAACAAAAAGCAAATGGCAAAAATCAACATATGGCATGGATAGCCCTCACACAACCATTCGAACATGAGGAAATAATTATTTGGATTGAGAATAACCACACAACCACTTCTTTCTCTGTTACTAAAGTACTGCATAACATATTTATACTTCTACCAAGCGATGCATTTTTCTATAGGGGAGAGAAGGAAAATACGACAAATATTTTTCTTTCTTAATATGATGCTGTTCATGTTAATTCCCTAAGAGAAAACCCTTTTCAGTTACTATAAATTAAATATATGTTTAAAAAGTATGGATAACATCTTGTCTTTGGAAGATGCCTCAAATTTCACATGATAAATGTTGCAATTTATCACATACCGAGCATATTTCAATCTCATTGAAACCCAATTTAGCAATGGTGATGCTGGAGACACTTGATATTCCATGGGCTCCTTTAAAATAACTTTGAGGAGATATTTTGATTTGTTGCATATTAGGTGCATCCAGGAACAAGTCCTTTGAAAAAGGGAAGAGAATCAGATTGCCACGTATATCCCCACACATCAGCACCTGGAAATTAACTTGAATGAACATTAAAAAAGCACAGGTAATCAAAAGAAAATATTCAGGATTTAGTTTTCTTTAAGAAGCCAAAAAATTTACATCTGGACTTCACATGTGCAATCCAAGGACATGAACACAAATTGGATACAGCCAGAACTATTTGGATAAAACGAAAGATAAAACATAAGGCCACAACTGGGAGAAAGGTCAAAATGACCAGTATAGGCTCACAAAGCAAATATAGTCAACGCTTGAGTGCAAAAACCTCAGCTTCCACATTTTGTACACTGGAACATATTTGGATAAATGCATGCATGTGAAGGGCGAGCCGTGGTGTAATGGTAAGGTTACTCCACTGTGACTGGAAGTCACAAGTTCAATTCACAAAAATAGACTTTGAAAACAAGGGATAAGGTGGTGTGTGTCTGACCTTTCCCACACCCCCAATGTAGGAACCACTGGGACACCCTTTGTGTGTATTTTTGTTGTGAGTGTGCGTGCACATGTGTGTGCAAGAGAGAGATGATTGAAACCTGATGCTCAAATGATGGATCTAGACACATTATCCGATTTCCATATGATGATGTAAATTCTGCCAACAGAGACAAATTAAAAGCCCTTGCAGAAGTATGGGAAGCAGAAGGCAAAGGATCATATAGCTTCCAGAGTTTCAAAGTTCCTCTAGGATCAGCTGTAAAGATGAAGCTGCACACCACAAATTTACATCCTTATTAGAATCACATACAACAGGGGTTAACAATATCTTACCATAACTAATGTGAATGGGTAAACATTGCATAAGAGCATGACACCACGACATAACACCAGTGATTTCATTATCAACAACTTGATTGATGGCAGACAAAGCAAATGAAGGATCATAGTACATGTAATGGGGGAATTTAATCCATACTGTGCATATATAATGCATGGTTGAGGAGAACAATACCCAGAGCTATATAAGAGACTGTTACCAAAATAGCCTAAGAAACAATTGTCACCTGTATTCTGATGCCTTGCACCAAAAGGTGCCTAATAGTTGTCTCTCTTTTTCAGCTGGCCAAGTACAGGTGAAGTCCACTTCAGGAGTATAAACATCACCCATAACCCTGACCACCGTCATGTATCCTTTACCATCTCCTAAAGCAATCCAGTCATCAATACCACCGGACTGTTTGGGCAACTGTTTGGACATCAAATCCATACAAATAATCTGTACCTCTTCACTGACCTGGACGATTTTAGTCCATTTTACATTCAGAGTTTGAGAGAAATTAGCATGGTAAAGGCAGCCATGATTTGTGGCAACATAGAGAGTATCTTCACTTCCAAAACGCAAACATCGTACATATTCACTTTTGCTGCGACAAAAGAAGCTGACATTTTCAGTAACTTCAAAAAGTCAGACATTAAAGATGACAAGGACATCAAATAAGGTGAACGTCAGAAGACCATAACAAAAGCATTGAAGAGTAGATTTGACATTGAACATACTAAAATGCCAACCAGAGAGATTTAGCACATCATCTAATTATACCACCCAATCAATTATTTAGATCAGTCCGAAAAATGAGACGGTTAAGGCCATTACAATATGACCTTTTCCCACATTTCATGCCACAAGGAGCAGCCTAACAAAGAATTGTTCCAGGAAGATCCTCAGACATTATAATGGCACATCAGATTGGCAATAATTGTCCACAGAATCATTGTTTTGGAATATGAAACAATAATCTTGTGCATTAGGACTCCGGTTGGCACATTAAGAAGTTTGACGAAAAAAATACCTGTCCATGAGACCACTGTGCTCACATGAATTTGGGATTCGACAACTGAGTATTTTCAACCCGTCAGTCAATTGCTTTCTCCTACTTTCTCCTTCTAGGCTCCAAGGCAAAGAAGCATGCAACTGGTGTACTTTGATTGCTGAGTCAAATCCAGCAGTAAGAAGAAATGAAGATCTTGGATCATACAAGCATCGCCATACACCTCTTCCTCTGCATATATTCAATCAACGTTGGCCCTTAGATATACCATTTGGGCTCTAAGATATTACATGGATGTGACTAGTTTAATTTAAGAGTAACTGGGCAGCTTGGAAATTGTTAATCACCAGAAATCTAGAAGCTTAAAAATTCTGGAACTTTCATTCACTGCTCAAAGACAGGAGTTGTGAATTCCAAGAATAGTAAAGGAGTTTTAATTACCATTCCCCAACTTTATGGATTTGACAGTGATGTAACTTTAAGCACTCTTTACTTCACCCATCAGTTAGGATACAAAAGTAACAACTATGGGAAAACACCAACATCAAACCAGACAAATCAACAGTTTGTCATGTCACACACTAACAAAAATTAGAGTCCCAGTAGCTAAGAAATTAATCAAAAGAATGTCATGGTCCAAATTTTAGGAGTTGTCATGCTATTATGCCCACAATGTGAAGGTTCACATTTCACAATCATATAAAGTACCTGAAAGTCTTAGAACTTCAAATTAAGGGAACAAAATCTCATTAACTACCAAATATGGATGAAATGGGAAAAACTCACTACAACTTACATATGCTCTTTGATCACCTTGACCTGCCCACCGTCCAAACCCCATAACCGGCATGTACAATCCTCACCAGCAGTGACAATTAACTATAATAACATGGAAGAGAGTGGGATCAGAATTCGAATTTATATTCACAAATCTAAAGTGGTTTACAGCCATGGCAAACAATCAATGCAGTAATGTTCACCAATGTTTACTTAATGATTTCTGTAATGATTGATAATAATTAACTTTATAGATAGGAGAAGATTGGTAATAATTATAGGCCATAACAAAATAAGCTAGAGTCACCCCAGTATCCTTCCACCTCAACAAGCCTAGAACAATTGCACAGTTATTAGTTGCATAGTGCCAGAATGACTGCTGTATAAAAATTTGGCAGACCAAGATTAATGGAACTTACAGAACTAGAGACACAGCAGTCCCAAACCCTAGCATTGTGACCATATAAAACAGGGCCAGCAGCTTCATCACAGTTTTCAGAATCTCCATGTTCAGTGCTAATTGACCAGATACGTGCACTGCAGAAATAAGGAAATTGAATTGTTTTACTGAATCCTTCCACTCAAAGCTAACAAAAATGGCCAGAGTTTAAAAAAATCTTCACCTGCGATCATCAGAGACAGAAACCAGTGTGGATCCATCAGAAGACCACGCTATGCGGAATATCGAACCTTCATGTCCAACAAGCCTACTAATATGGGCAGCTTTGTGCTGTGGATGTAACTCAAGCTGTGTGGAGTTGGAGAGCGTGTTGCCCAAGTACAATTCATGTTCCGGTGAACTTGTTAAAGATTTAGCATCATTTTCAAGAACCAATTTCCATACAATGATCTGTCAGAACCCAATTAAAAATGTGTAAATCACTAGCACAATCCGATGCAACAAATTTGAAAACTAACAAGATCTTGGAAGACCAAGAAATCAAGTATGGGGAAAAATTTATTACAAAGTAAAATCAGCCACCTCATTATATATGGTGCCAGAGGCAATACGCAGAGTTTCCAGATTGTCACCCCAAAACCTCATGGAATACAAAAGGCACCTCTCTGGAATTTGTAAACTCAATTAAACAAGCATGCAAGGGATGAGCTAATAGACATTAAAACATGCTAAAACTAAAGGGACTTTAAAACGTTGAAAAACTAACCTGGAGATTGAACCTCAAGAACCACACTGCACTTTGATATATCCCAGATCCAGACAGAGTTACTGCTACAACCAATTGCAAGACAATAGCTTTCCTGCTCACTCAAAGGGGTTTGAGTCCACATAATTAAACCAACAATCCAAGAAAGCAAATAATTGACTAAACAAAACCTAGTTTTTTTTTTTTTGAAGCAGTAATTTCGTTTTTGATTGCGAAGCAATATTAAAGAAAAAGAATACCTTCAAGAAACAAACGTCCAAGACCCAATGACTGAACCGGGGCAATGAATGTAATAAACTTAAATCGACGCCCACTTGCAATTCTCTATGGGACTCCAATACCGTTTCGATGCTCAGGATAAAAAGATTCACCCTTTTTTCTCCGAAAACAACGACTTCAAATTCAAGAATCGTAGAAGACGATCTTTCTTTGAGATCGGCAGAGCCACTCACAATCCCATGCACGCGAATACCCTTAAAAACTTGGAAAGATTTTATCATCTTCCCTGCTTCTAAATCATACAGCAGAAGTTGCGACCCCGTCCCTGCTCCAAACCACAAAAACAAAACGGCAAAAAATTAAAAAAAAAATCACAAAAATTTGTTTTTAAAAAAGTAAAAATTTAAACGTTGGAATAGTTGGGTATGAAACTACCGGCGAGGAGGAAAGGAGAAGAGAAGAGGTGAGTTGGAAGGTGAAGGAAGCAGAGAGCCGATATTTCTCCGAGGTAGTGGCCGTCTTGTAATCGCCAGTTACTCTGCTGCTGCTCCGCCATGGCTGATGGCTGCCGCTGCCGCTGCCGCCGCCGCGCTAATTACTCTCGTAATGAGACGAGGACTTGGGCGCCTTTAAATTTATAAATAACCGTCCCGGGCCTTGAGGGTTTATGTCACCCCCAACTAATCAACGGCCCATTAGGCCCCATATAGGTGCCCAACATGCCCACAAATGGTTTTTTTTTAAAAAAATAATAAAAATAAAAAATAGAAATTTGACAAAGGCAGAGGTCTCTCATTATCTTCAGCACACGCAACCTTAACCTTATATTCAATCCATACAATCTGCAGGTTTTGATGACCAACCCAACAGCCATCTAACCGCAGACGACAGATGGGAAAAACCAATTCTTTCAAGGACGAGTTTACTTTCGGTCTGGGGTTTGGTTTTTTTTTTTTAAAAAAAGTTTTACGAAAGTTGTCTTGTCTGGTTTGTCCTCTCTCTTTTCTGCTCTTCTGTAATGCAATTATGTGTTGTTGCAGGGCAAAGGCTCCGAGAATCTGGCGATATTGTTGCCAAGTACCCCGATCGTGTCCCCGTGAGTTTTTATTCGTTTAGTTTTATCTCCATCGTTTTTACCATCCCAACCGCAAGGAGCTTATCAAGTGAATGAGTTGAATTTCACTACCTACTAAAATGTGAAAATTGGAGAATTTCTTTGTGATATGATACGTGTAATTGGTGGGTTGTCTTCTTTGTGTTAATCTTCGGGCTAATTGCACTGTTTTGAGACCTTTTCGATTTTTGTGGTTTTTTTTTTTTTTGTTCTGCAGGTAATTGTTGAAAGGTATTGGAGAACTGACCTTCCTGAGATGGAAAAGAAAAAGTGAGTCTTGGATTCAGCTCATCTTTTTTAAATGCCCTCTCGTGCTAGGTTACTAGAATTGTTCTTGATGAATGATAGTTAGATCAGTCTTGTCTATGTTTTGTTCTAATTTATTCTTGCTGTAATTTCTCGTTAATTTATGGTTTAGTCAATCTGTTGCTGGTTGCACGTGTGAGGCTGGTTTTGTGAAGGTTTTCCACTCTTTCAAACAATTTCTTGCATTGCATTCAGCATTGACCATGTTAACAAAAAACAATTTGCGGGACTTGGTATTAACATCTAAGTTCTCCATTCATTTTTGTTGATGTTGTGTATGTCGTTGGGTGTTAAAGTGGATGCAAGTTATGTTTACTTCCCAATTATAAGCAAGTCATGGTGGTTTTCTGTAATCTTTGCCTAAGCCAATTTATTCTCCACAGATATCTGGTTCCTCGAGACATGTCCATTGGGCAATTTATTCATGTTCTAAGCAGCAGGCTACAGTTGACGCCTGGAAAAGCTCTTTTTGTATTTGTCCAGAATACGTTACCTCAAACTGGTGAGCTTTGCTGTCAGATTACATTTCATTCGAATGTTTCCTGTAATATTTGCTGACTGTGTGCTTGTGACTGTATGCAGCAACTTTGCTGGACACCGTCTATGAATCCTACAAGGATGGGGATGGATTTTTGTATATGTGTTACAGCAGTGAGAAGACATTTGGTTCTGCTAGTACTTGAATCTGTAGATATTGAACTAATGTAAATTCATCTATAAATAAGTAAATACTGTAATGTGCATGTTATTTGTACTGTGCCCTGTTGGAGAGACTAGGATGCTGCCTTCAATTTGAATCTCGCCTTGTGTCTCGATGTAAAATATTCGTTTTCACTGGTGCATTCATCTCCATTTGTTCGAGGCATTTTAGCAATGTTGGTGCCAAATTCCCCCCCCCCCACACACACAACACCCTCGCCCCCTCCTGTAGCCCTTTCAAATATATCAAGTCAGTCCAAAGGTAATTACTATGGGATAATTGATTAGTCAAAACTCATTCTGGTTTGTCCAAAGACAAATGATATTATGGGATAATCAATTAGCAATTCCATAGACGTCACTAGCGTTGGGATTAGGACGTTAGACCTCTAATATGAAAGTCATTGGTGTGTTTTTTAAGGGACGAGCACGCCCTCCGGAAGAGAACAGCCAAATCGGGAGGACGGCACTGAAGTCTTGTTTTAGACGATTGACGTTTAATTATATCCTCGGTTTTTTGAATCGTTCTGGACTTGTCACCTTTCTTTTCTGTGTCTGGGGATGGGAACCATTAGTGGGAAATAATTGTTCGGTTGTGCACAATGGTGCAGATGGATCAAATAAAGCAACCTATCAACGCCAAAGTCTTCCATACGTGCAGGCTCAAGGTGGAAAATGCCGGCAAGCTAAAGCCAGCAAATGGTCCTCTAAGAAATAAGGGTAGGCTAGGCTATTACCCCTTTTCTGCTTCCCCATGTTCTCGTGAAGGGAAAAACATTCCCCCCGAGCCTTCATCAAAACATGCACCCGAAAAATCGCTGTAGCATAGACAATGAGAGGACAATATTAAAGAATTTGCTATATCCATATGGGATAGTATCATAGGGATCAACAAAACAAGCAAACTCGTCTATGAACTGACGAGTTCGACCCGGGGCTCATTGAAAAAATGGGCCGCCCAAAATTTGTGTGCTTTTTCACCAGTACACCACCCAAATTTTAAATCAGCAAGAAAATTCATAAAGGATATCTTGTTGCAAACTTAGGGTATCACAGCAACTACCAGGAACTTTTTCCATCTACTACATCATGACTCATTCCGCAAAACTTCTTTCACAAACTACAACTGATGAAAAGTGTCTTTGCCCCTCCACACTCTTCCACATGCTTGACAGAAATCCTCTGGTGGGGCCATCAGAATTACATAACTTGTTTTCCATGGGACAAGGATAAAGATCAGGTATCAGCATTCTTGCAATTTAAAAGGGCTTCCATTGAACCATAACTCATTCCATGAAACTTCTGTCCCAAAATGTAACTTACGGGAAGAGCTTTTGCCCTCCCCCTCTTCGCCAAACGCCACGTGCAGGCAATCCTCCAGTTGAGTTATTGCCATTATCTGAGCTGTTTTCCATAGGGCCAGGATCAGGATCAGGATCAGGTGCAGGGTTCTTAAAATTTAAAAGGGCTTCCATTGAACCATCACCCAACCTCATTCTATGGAACTTTGAGGTCTTCTTCCTTTGCTTGCTTCCACCAACCCCATCTGTAGCACTTTGACTGGATCCATCCCCACCAGAAGCAAAATCACTTGGCCCTCTTGATTCCAAAGGCTGCTCATCAACCATCACACCAGCCTTGCCTTTAGCAGTACGATATCCATCCTTTGACAGCACCTCAACCTCTCCTTCCTGTGGCTTGTAATTTGATTGCAGAGTCCGAACAGTGCTTAGAATGCCAACTGCCAATCTATCTTTTGAAGTGCTATCTTCAACAACTAACCCCTTGCCTTTCTTGGACTTGCCACCATCTTTCTTATGGCTGGTACTATGGCTGAAACCATTCTCTTGGGAAACATTGGTTCTCAAATGAGTATTGTAGGCCTCAATTAGCTCCTTCTGCCTCTGAGCATCAGGACAAAGTCTGGCCAACTCAAAAACAAGATGAGACAAACCATAATTCCATACATAATCAAGGTATTCTCCCGTATTAACTGAACCTTGACGATACCGTCCAGATATGTCTTTAAAGGAAGCATATTTTTCCTCATCATATTTAAGAGCAGAACGTATCTTTTCTACCAAAGATTTGTTTGCAGTTTGAACATCCTCCACATTGAGCAAAGGCAGGCTGCCGGGGGATGCCCTGCTTAAATTTGTTGCAGAAACTGGAGGAAAATCAGAAATGGTTGGTTTTGATGATCCCCTCTCAGCCAGATTTGGTAGTGACACAGATGTGCGCATCTGACTAGTGTTACCCCAGTTCCCAAGTGAGCCAGCTGTGGAATGTCCATGGACTGCTTTGGATTGTGCCTGACCATGAGCAGAATTTGCAGGACTAGATATGGCAGGTGTAATTGCAGAACCTCGTGAAGCTACAGGTGCACGGTTTATTGTAGGTCTATAAGATGTCATACTATTTGATAAATGCCCACGACTTGTTGCAGGCCATGCTTGAGCTGAACTGACAATGCTAACATTTCTGTTGTTCTTGTGTCGAAGACGTGCTGCCATGGTAACATTTGGCAAACCTTCAGCTTCATTTCTGGCTTTCTGCTGACTCATATTTGAAGCAACAGGAAGAGGAGGAAAAGACAATCCTTCCAAAGGTGTATTCCTAGAACTTTGTCCCAAGGCTTGAAGATATCTTGAAGATGTTTCAGAATCTGCAGCACTCAATGATTCAAAAGGTAGAATGATATCATCAAAATCTCCATTATCAGGGACTACTTGTGCACTTGATGATTGTTGATCATGAGATGTGCCTTCCAACTGAGATGTCTCCATACTTGCTTGGATGGCTAAGGAGAGTTGACTATCAGATTCATCACGATGGAATGTCTGTCTTCTTCCACGACGATCTTGTTCATTACCTCGTCGATACCGAAAGCTAGTTGGTATCTGATACATACAGAGAAACAAAGTACTTCAACACTAGATATATTTGCAAATAAACAAATACAAAGAAGCACGCAACTTAGCCAGAAAAGATAAACTTTACTGAGTAAATTAAAAGGAAAAAAGAAAATCAGCATGAAATTTAAGAATTTGAGTGTAGCCAATAAGTACTAAGATGAGAAAAAGTATACATGCCTGTAGAGCAGCACTACGTTTTGAACGAGACATGCGACCACCATGTTCAAGGGTATTATGTCTCTGGAACACATAAAAAAAAGGGAGTCAACAAAACCCTATACCCCATTGAAACCTCCATCTAAAAGCAATTACCACAGTAGTCTAACGCCTTAACCTCTTCAGTCATATTGACCCAAATAAGTTGGAAAAAGAAAATGAGAATCAACAAAGCTCTACCAAACAGGCATGTTAACATGCATTGCACAACATATGTAAACATACATTGACAGAATTCGTGTGCTTAAAAATCACCTTCATTTCCGCTTCAGTTGGAAAGACTACAAACTTTTTGGCAAGACAGGCCTCATCCTCACATAAGAAGTGCTCTTGTCGGAAGTGAATCTGTGACAAGCAACTTGAATTTGTTTAGAGAAAAAAAATAACTCAGTTCAATGACCTTAAAAAGAGCAATGAGATTCAAGATCTCAAACAAACAAAGAAACACAAGATGAAGAGAACCATCTTGCCTCTAGGTCATCATAATTCTTGTAATATTCGTACTGTCCTGGATGCTGCCTGCATCAATACATAGTGATAATTACTTAAGGTTCTAACGATTACAAATGCAGAAAATAAGCCTTTTTATGAACTATAGTAATGCATTACCTTTGGCATATATGGCAGGTATAGTGTTCTGTGTTCATATGTGAGTACAACTCATTGTCCCCATAGAAAGGTGTTCTACAAAACTCGCACATGGGATGACCTGTAAAGCCACCCCTTTCACTCTCATCCCCATCAACCTCAGAATCACCTGTGCTTATATGCTGGTTCAGTTGTGATCTAGAGTATAGTTTTTGTTCACAAATGAAAACCTAAACAACATACAAGCCAACAAGAAGTCATGTAATGAAAAAAAAAAGAAAAGAAAGACGATATTCATTCATGCTAGACAATGCATTTTCCTAAGAACAACTAGAAACTAGAGCTTTGGAGTCAATAGCGAGAAACAATAGCTTCAAAAATCACACATATATGATATATATCACTCTCCCAAAAAAGAGACCTAGAGAGATTACAAGGCATGAAAAAGAAATAAATTGTGCAAATTTTCCTCCATAATTGGTTCTTTGAGAAAAAACTTCCAGAGATGCATTTTACCCCAAATTCTCATTCCCAGCCCACCCCAAAGAAATGGGACACCACTAAGAGCATTGCTAAGATTACATGTGTGTTACCGCCAGAACTGACTTCCATCATACATCCAAGAAAGGAGAAAATTTTCCAACAATGGTACACATAACTTGTTAAGATTTTGATTGTACCTTCCGTCCTTCCAAACACAAACTGCACATGAGCAACCTATGACGATGAAACAAATGACCCTTCAACTGTTCAATGTTCCTAAATCTTGCCTCGCATACACTACATGAAAGTTTACACATGGCCTTGATCATCTTGTATTGGTCCACATCATCGAAATATGCCTGTGTGTCTTCATGGTACCAGTATGATCCAACTCTACCCTCCTTGGGCTCGGATGGAAAGACTGAAAAGTCATTGATCATCCTTGTGTAATCTCCTAAAGCCTGCAAGGGCAGAAAAAAGAAAAAGAAAGAAAGGAAGAAAAATAGGCACCCCAAATTAAAAACATATATTTCCTGTATGGTAATCATAGACATAAAGAATATCGCAAATCCACAGCAATTTACAGACCATTTCTTACTGGAATTTCAAATGTAGGCAAGAACTGACCAAAATCAAAACTTTCTTTTTAAAACAATTGCGGTTGGGAGATCAAGGCGTAAAGGACATTCGCTGCAATGCCCAACAGAGCAAAGAAAGTACAAGACCCAAGCAATTAAATATTATCAGCCGATTTAACCCCCCAGTTTCACATACATGGATGAAACGAATTCAAATGTTAAATTAACATCTAAACGTATTCACAAGCGGGATTCCAATTGTTAGAACAAGGAAAAAAAAAGGAAATAAGAAATATAGACAAAAATAAATCATCTGCTCTTTTGGTTTTTCCTTGACATGAGATCAAGAAACGCCACCAAAGAATAGAATTGGATCACGAAACTGGAGAATCCCTAACCTTGGTGACAAAGACGACAGAGCATTCCGTCTTGCAGATGCAGCAGCGGCGATCGTCGCAGATGAATCGTAGGCGAGCAACGCAAGTGGAGCAAACATCCCGATGGCCGCACGGCCCATAAGCCGCCCATTCCAAGGCATCGGCGCACACCGCACAACTATCGTCCATCTCTCTCTTTACAACTCTCACGAAATTGACTGAAAATACCTAGTCGAGGAGAGGGAGAGGCCTTGATTGGGGACCGGGATGATGTAGGGTTTACGACGCAAATTTCAATAGAAAAAACCGGAACAGAGCCTACCACGCTGATTTGGACAACACAAAAACCTGGCGCAGGTTTGAGACTTATTTATAAGCGGCTTGCAGGTGTCGTCTATTTATAAAGAAAATTCCCCCTTCTATATAATAATAATAATAATAAGAATATTATTATTATTATTATTTATTAATTATTATTTTCACCTTAAGTTTAGAAAGTCAGAATTTTATAAGTACGAGAGTCCCTAATTAAAAATATTTGTACACACATAAAATAATTTTAATATCATTTAAATAATTTAATAAAAGATATTTATACATAATATACTTTCATCTTAATTTTTTAAAATAACGTGTTCTCAACTTCTCCCGTCTCGTCTCGTTTTTTCTTTTCTTTCTACTATATATATATACACACACACACGCACAACAAATAAATTTTATAAATAAAATTTTAATTAAAATAAATATAATTATAATAATAAATAAATAATTTTATTATAATAACATTAAATTTTTTAAAATTATGAAAAAATGTTAATTATCAATTATAATTATATTATTATAATATATATATATATATATATATTATGAATATAAATAATGTTATATAAAGTAATAATAATTATTATTAATGATATATAATGAGAAATAAATTGTAAAAATTATAAAATATTCAGAATATTAATTAATGACTAATTTTTTTACTATAAATTGTTATGTTAATATATTTATTTAAAAAATTATATTTTAATTAGTAATTTGAATTAATATTATCTTAAATATTATTAGAATTAGAAAAATTCATTAATATAATATTTATTTATAATTTTATTGTAACTAAATATATTATAATAATTTATTAATTTGAAATATTTATTATTATAAATATTAAAAATTATTTAATGTAAATTATATTTATGTTTTTATAGTAATTAAATATATTTTAATTATATTATTTTTTATTATGATTCCAATTCTAAATTTAATCACTATAAAGAGAATTTGTAATTTTAAAATATATAAATATATTATAAAATTTATTATTTTATTTTCAATTTTAATTCTGATTCCAAACGGCGGCTTGAAAGTCTTGCAAGTTTAGTGTTCCTAATATCAACCGGGACAATATGGTAAAAATGGACAAATAGTGGGAACTTTCTACGGTCATGCGTCTGCCGACCTTCGTGCTTGTTCTCCAAGCATTATTATTTTGATCCCAATTTTAATGCTACTGGCATTTCTTTGTTGTGTTGCAATTTCACGTTTCAACGGTGGTTTTCTTTCATGGGTATGATATATATATATATATATATATATATATATATATTTTAAACATCCTACTTGATGCGTATAATCTAGATGACCTCGTGTGAAATTACACCTAACAAGAAAATAATATTATGCTACTAAAAAAAAAAGAATATCATACTCAGGAATATGTAACTGCAATGTGACTGGTAAAGGAGTCTTTCCTCTTGTAAATTTGTGATAGTTACAATTAATATCAATTTAAGAGTCAAGTTGATTTAACACTGAATGTGCAAAATAAAATAAAAGGTGTGATTCGATTAAAAAAATTAAGTGAAATTTAATTTTATGATATATAAATTTAGGTGTCTATTCCACTGAAAAAAAATAAAGTAAACATAATAAGTACCGTTTAATTCATATTGTTGGCCAAGGCCCGATGCCTAAATACAGTCAACTGCGTCGTCTCAGTCTACATTGAATGATTATGATTAAAGAACGTTCCAAGAAACCGGGCTTCCTACATCTGTAATCTAACGCCGTTTGGTCTTCATTATGTTAATTTGGTTGCGACTCTATTGTTTAATGCAGTATTACAGGAAAATTGCTCAACGGTCAAGATAATAATAAAAAAAAAATCCCGTTGAAAGCTTTCTGGTCAATTTACTCTCATAGAGGTGTGCATAGAGCAAAATATCTACAAGCACAAGCACCACTTGTCTAAAAATAAGAGGTCCACGTTGCCAGAAAATAGTGACAGCAATCGGCCTATGCGGCTATCCGAGGCAAAATCGATCAGTCAAGAGTGAGTACGTACAAGCAGTACTACCCAAAGGCAAGGAGACTATCGCACACCCACACCAGAATATTTCAAGCCAGCTATAATTTTTTATCAAGCAACAGGGAACGCTACACAAGCAATGTAAACTTGAAATCATTTTGAATCGATCGACTAACAAAACAGAGTTCCAGTATACAGAATACCCATACATATTTATTGTTTAAAGATCAGAGGGTCACTTTGCTTTTAAACCATCCATTGCAACTTTAAAATGAAAACAGAAATTTTATTTTCTCGTAGAACACTACTTTATCAACTCATAAAACTATTTGCTATATGTAAAATCGGAATAACCAGTACAGTGAAACTGAGGAAGTAGAAGTCCAGGAAAAGGCAATAGGTAGCCTCCACACAATCAGAGGGACAAAGATATCGTAAACAACTTTCATGGCCAAGCAATCTAGCAAGCAGGTGCCAAACATTGAAACGGGAATAGCGAGGTAGCAGTTTTTAACAGTAGCTGACTGAGAGAATCAAAGGAAAAGGCATTGGAAACCAAAAACAAAGAGAACCAGCGTCGCGTACGCGTATCGACGACTAAACCGTTTGATACCACAGCTCGGCTACTTCCTGCTTTTGATCTTCAATTTCTCCTTCTTCTTCTTCTTTGCCTCTAGAGCATCTTTAGGATGTTTCTTCACATGATGGAGCAGCTCCCAACCAATCATGTAGCAGAGATAAGAGTCTACAGTCGCATACACGACCTTATCGTATCCAAGTTCCGCCATATTACCATATCGACTCCCTTTACGATCAAACCACTGCACCTTCTTCCCAGGCCTCATCAGATGCACGTCTGGCCCAAGAACGGCCTCGGCCAACTGGTCCAAATCACAGTTCATAAGACCCAGCTCCCTGGCCTGCTCCCACTTCATTGCCTCCACAGCCAGCTCGTTGAGATCCACTGCGTTCTGGAACTTAATCTCGTGGTCACGCTCAAGCTTCTTAGCCACCGACTTCATGTTCATGCCAATGGCGATGACCTTAGGATCAGAAAAGAACGACCTGAGGTGACGAGGGCTGTAGTACACGCTGGGCTCGGGGAGAAGGTAAAGGTAACAATGGGAACCAATGCAGAGCTGGACAAGCTCGTAGGGGGAGTCCTCGCCATTCTTGGTGAACCTGAGGCGTCTGCGGTCGACTGCAACGCCGACGATGAGAGCGTCGGGGAACTTGGCGTTGTTGGTCTTGAGTGCCTCTCTGAGCCACTTGGTAAAAACGAGATCGCAGTTGCTGGTGATGGTGAGGATGCGGTGGCCGTCGACGTGAACGGTGTAGGCGTCGTAGTCGTAGTATAAGTCTTCGGGTTCCTTGATCTTCTCGACGGCGATCTCCATTTCCGGCGACAGATCGAGAGAGTTCTAGCTTCTAATCTTGAGAGCAGAGCAGGGTTATTTGTTATGCAGGCAAAAATTCAAATGAAATGCGTGAGTGCAAAAAAAAGGCGAAAGATAAAGGGCGTTGATGGTAACGGCGACTGTGGGGTCCAGTGCGCAAATGATATGATTTTTCGATCCTCTTAATGGAATTTTCACTGCGTGGAAGAAAATAGGAAAATTTTCAAAAATGTAAAAGCTTTCGTTATTTTACAAACGACACCGCTTTGTTAGCGAATTTTCTCCCCCTTTTGTCGTCTCTCTCTCTTTAATCAAACTCGATGCCCCAGCCTGTGAGATTCATTCAGTAACCGCACTTGCAAACTGTCAAAATGCAATTATAATACTGTTACAAATCAAAATTAACCTCTGATGATGTTAATTGAGATTAGAGTAAATGGTAATTAAAATTATAATAAAATTAAACTAATTTAAATTTATATTATCATGTATATTTTTAAATTGTTATATAATATTTTTATCATATTAATTAATAAAATAAAGTGCTAATATAAATACCTAACAACTTTTTTTTAAAAAAAGTCACGCACTCTTCTATTTGAATGCAAGAAAAATTTCTAAAAGCATTTCTTGCAGTAAACACAGGCAGAACAAATTTAGACAAAAACTCTTAAAATATGTGTTCTTTTCATTGAGACTAGTCGATGAACGCTTTGTGTTTTAGTGTCCATCTCATTCGTTTTCTGTAATAATATTGAACGTCTCATTTAAAATTTCAATAAAAAAAAGGAACAAGTAAATTAAAAATTAAAATTAGTAATTCATCTCATTGAAGAAATAATTACACTTTTATTTAAAATGATCTTTTAAAACGCATAATTCGCATCACACCTAAAAATGGTGCCAACAATAACAGTACTTAGATATCACAGGAAATCCAGAGTGGTTCATCAAATTGGCCCCTAAGCTTGTCCGCAACCCCATGACCCAAACTCAAACGCTCAAAGGCCAAGTGGTCCCTCGAGTGCCAAGCTGGAGTGCCATTCTCAAAGCCGTTCCACGTCAGCCTTCTTAATCCACTACCGTCCAATTTTACCACAAATAAGTCTCCATATGGCTGAAATTGATTGGGCCACGAAACTGGCTCAGCCGTGATGCCAGCCAAGTTAGCCGTGAACAAGAGCCACTCCCCACCCTCACTAAAGCACACGTGGTTGATTCTCTCCCTGTCCACCTCCTCCGAGCCTTCTGATCCCGCCACGTAGATCCTCTTGAGATCAGAACCGTCCGCTTTTATGACATAGATGCTAAAAGCATTCACGTTGTCCGCATTGTGCCTGTTTGAAGAAAAAGCAATGAGGTCTCCCTTGGGCGACCAACAGGGCATAGTATCAATCCACGGGCCTTCCGTTAACTGACGTATGTGCCCGTTAGCCTCGCCGTTTACGGCGTCAAGTACGTACAAGTTCTTGTGACAGTTACGACCAGACCGGAACACTAACGACTTGCCATCCGGCGAGCAAGACGGGAAGGCGTTGTTGCCCGTGTCCTCTCTAGTCAGGATAGTTACATCGCATGGGATTTCTTGACTTTCACCGTCGATATTCGCGGGATCGAATTTGATACGAGCAATCTGCACCGTTGCTTTAGCTGACTCGAAGATGGGCCCCAGAGACGTGTAGATAACGTTTGGCTCTGTGGGACTCCAGGAGTTGAAAAACGCTGTACGGCCCTTGAGTAATGTCCATCTCTTTGAGCCATCCGATTTCATGACTCTGACGCCCCCGTTCAAATCAAAGTCGGGATTGAAGGCTATGAGATCGCCAGCTGGAGAAAAGGCCGGAAATGATCCACTGAGTCGCAGCAACCGTAGATCCTTGGTTGGAGAGATCACAGGATCGAGAGGTGGAATTACTGACTCGCCCTGAGCTGACTCGCCCCTGAACCGATGGTATCCGATGAAGTTCGAATCGGGCGAGACAAATGGGTTATAATGATGGAAATTCGGGTTTAACAAGTCGGTCACTGGAACAAAGATCTTTGAAGCAATATCGAATAGCTCGATGTGTCTGTGGTTCTTGTCACGCCGCCTGGTCGCGACGGCGATTCTGTGACCCTCGTGCATCGCCGCCGGAGTGAAGCAATGGACGCCCGGCGGAGTGACCCGAATAGGGGCGAATGGAAATCCAGAAAAATCGATTTTTTCTGGGAAATTAACCTGGTAAATGCTCCACCATTCATCTTCAGCTTGACGGTGAAAGAAAACATTGGAATCGCCGGACCAGGTGGGCCACCCGCCTCGTTCGCAGACAACCACTCGCGTACCCGGGTCGGATTCTTGGAAAACAACTATATCCGTATAAAGCTCGTGAAACTCACCAGCCCAGGGTCGAGATCCATACGATGCCACGGCGATGAACTTTCCAGAACGGGATATAGCAGGACTGTAGTCAACCACTCCATAGGGGGTCAAACGGGTAATCCCTTCTCGATGACTCAGATCAATCGAATACAGAGCGGACCAACTTTTGAATGGCCGATCCGGCTGTTCATGAGCTGACACGAAGTACAGACGGTTATTCTTGATGACGGGACGGTCATGGAAAGGGCTGCCAGGTATGAATGGCAGCTGCTCCGGATTGGAAAGTCCCGGCCGGGTTAAGTAAATTCTGGGTGCCCCGGTTCGCTCGGAGATGTAGAGGACGGCTTGATCATCGTGATCATTCTCGCCGACGAATTGGGCGTTGAAGTTGATGGACATGCCGTCGGTGAGGCAGCGTTCGCTGGAAGACGAGATTTTGGCGTCTTTTAGATTGACGGAGAATACGTCGAAGCCATAGTTGACCCTGCCGACGGTGGAGAAGACAATTGTGCCTTTGGGATCCATTGATGGGCGAACACGAGAGAGAACTGGGAGGAGCTGTGAATGGTTGGGATTACTTTGGGTTCCGGTCTGGAAGAAGCGCCCAAAATGCTGGTTCAAGTGCGTGCGTATGCCATGAAGCAGAATGATGGACTTCCAAAAAGGTTTGAGTATTAAAATATTTCCCGGTCGGATATTACAAGCATACTTCATCGTATCTACCCGTTCACTGTCCACTTAGTCCGGATATTATAAGCTTCTGGCATCTTATGAGAGTCCCGGATCATTTTGATTAATCTGTGAAATTCAGGTAATGACTTTCCATATACCGCATAAATTTCTTTTGATGGAACTTACCATAATCACATAATTCCAGAACACAATTTATTTATTTATTTTTACCAGGACTTCCTATTTTCTTCTTACATCTTCGGGCAGTTGAGTTTCAGTATTTTTTTTTTTCTTCTTCTTCTTTTGTGTGTGGTAATTTGATACTTTTTGAGCCATGAATTCTAAAGTAAACAAGCACTCAAACTTATTAACTTGCCATTCTAAGCATAACGAAAATTCAATTTGAACTTTAGCTACATCTTACACACGGAATACCCTGTCAATTTTAATTATACAATAAATATAAAATAAAGGATTGTTCCTTCATTTGTCAATTTGTAGAGTTTTACCCATGCAATTGCAAAGCGATTTTGGTTTAATCTAATTGGGTTTCATGATGCTGTGGGTCCTCTGCTCTGCGAATAGGGAAAGATTGGATAATTAAAGTGGATTTAGAGTTACTGTTGATGGATCTCTACGGGTATTATTTGGGATGTTGACATCGGCAAGGTGCCACAGGAACAGTGTGCGCATGACAAAGTTGACATACAAGTGAAGGGGGACTTGATCAAGAGTTCCACGATGGAAAAATATATTACATCGTTCAATATAATTTTAAATTATAATTGATTTAGCATTCGTCAAAGCACGTACTATCAATAATTAATAATTAAATACATTTAAATTTTATTATTTAATTTCTGTGTCTATATTTATTTATCATAAAAAGAAAAGGTGGGGGGGGGGGACCAAATGTTTACAGACTAGGGAGGGCAAAGAGCAATTAATTAATTAAAATCGAGCTTTCCACGGGAAGCCTCAAGCCTGACATGTTCAACAATGGAAAAATATATCCATTTGCATTATTGTTTACAGGTTCAAACTACACACGCGGCTAAGTTCTGAAACGGTCTACCAAGTCCTCCTTCTAAACAAATATTTTCTAAACTATAAATACCTACGCAATTCTGCCCCATTCCATCATCACCAGCAGCACATTACTCTATTTCCACAGCCAAATAGCCTTCATCATATTCTTTTCCTTTCTCTGGTTCAGTTGTCCACAGAGAGCATTTCTTTTAAGCAAGCGTCTCATAATTAGCTCCGTTTCTTACTTCTATTCCGCGTTTCCCAACACAATGAATTCTAGTGGTTCTAAGTTCAATGGTCTCACACTGCCAACTTGCTTGATTTTCCTTGTGTTTTGTGCAGTGGCTTCTGTGTCATCTGCTTCCCTGAGAGTGGGTTTCTATAGAACCTCCTGTCCATCGGCAGAAAAAATAGTAAGGAACGTGGTAATGAAAGCTGTGTCCCGCAATCCTGGCCTAGGCGCAGGACTCATCAGGATGCATTTCCACGACTGCTTTGTCAGGGTAGGTACCTTTCGATTCGAATAATATACGGATGTGAAAATGTGTTGGAGGCGTGTAATGTGAGCCTGATCGTTAATTTTTGGGTTCTACAGGGCTGTGATGCATCTGTGCTGCTACAATCCACGCCAGCAAACCCGGCAGAGACGGAGAGAGCACACCCTGCCAATAATCCGAGCTTGCGAGGTTTCGAGGTGATTGATGAAGCCAAGGCCCAAATAGAAGCCGCATGCCCAAACACTGTTTCCTGTGCAGACATTATTGCTTTCGCCGCTCGTGACAGTTCGCATACGCTCGGAAGGATAAACTACGCCGTGCCATCAGGTCGCCGCGACGGACGTGTCTCCGTAAGAGATGACGTGGCACAAAATCTGCCTCGACCCTCCATGAATGCCGAGCAAATCAGTGACTTGTTTGTCCGGAAAGGAATATCAGTGGATGAAATGGTGACGCTATCAGGGGCACACTCCGTTGGCATCTCTCGCTGCTCTTCTTTCTCTAACCGCCTCTACACTTTCAATGCCACTCATGCCCAAGACCCTTCTCTGGACCCTAAATTTGCAGCTCTCTTGAAAACTAGGTGTCCAGCTCCAGCGCCGGCTGGTGGTTCCAGGACAGAGCCAACCGTGGCACTTGATTCAACCCCTAATCGTTTTGATAACGAGTACTACGCGGAATTGACAAGGAATCGGGGATTGTTGACTTCGGATCAGACATTGATGAACAGCCCTTCTACGCAGAGGATGGTGCTGGACAATGCAAGGAATGGTCCTGCCTGGGCTGCCAAATATGCAAAGGCCATGGTGCGCATGGGGTCCATCGGCGTCGTTACAGGAACTGGAGGTGAAATCAGGAGGCAATGCAGTTTTGCTAATTAAGATTACCGGCCAGCTTCTGGCATTCAGCTACTGATGAAGCGTTTAGAAGATAAATTGATTGATTGGTTTATTCTTTTGGTAATTAATACCCTCAATTCTCAACCATACAATTCTTAAATAATTTATTATTATTATCATTATTTTTTTACAATTCTTTAATTTTTTTTACTTTTAAGTTTTATATGTCAATTGTAATTTATCTAATAAATGATACATTGCCTCGCTTTTTCAATCGCAACTCAAAGAAATGTGGTTTCAACAACAAAGACGTGAAATGTATTTTTATTTTTACGTTTAAAAAATAATCAATGATTAACTTATTATAAGTTAATATAAATTAAAGTAATGGGTTTAGAAATAATGTAAAAAGTGCACGGTATTTCAATTTAATCCGACATCATTTGTGAGGATTTGGGGGAGTGTGAACTTGAATGGAAAGAAGAAAGATTGATCAACTGAGAATGCCCGTTTGACCATCAAATTGTTAATTTATTGAGAAAATTTTCTTTTAGTTAACCAAAATGTGCCGGTGGTGATGAGTAGTTCAATGATAAATATATTTTAAATAATAAATAATGGGTCAACTTTTTAGTTTTTACTTTCCTTATTATTATAATTGAGAGTTTAATTTTTTATTGAGTGTGGATTTGATATTTAATTGTTGTATTTTAATCAAATTTAACAAATTGATGACTGAATTTCAGACTATATGTTAATTTTAGATAGATTTCTATTGAATTAAATATTTTGTATATATATTTATTTTTAAATTTGTAAAGAATTTGTAGGTATCAAAATTATATATTATGTATTTCATTTATGTATATATGTTTAATATAAACACAAATAAGGTTTTTTTAAAAAATTAAAAGAAAAAAAACTATTAATATGATTTTTCTTTAACGTAATAACTTTATAATATTCATGCAAAATAATTTATAAAGTAATTTTATGATAATTTATAAATAAATTGACAAAAATTAAAATAAAGTCTGGGATAAATAACTAGTTGTCTAACCGTCTGTTTTGCCTCTTCGCATCCGTCCCACCCACCGCAGAAAAGGATGCAGATCTTCGTGAAAACCCTAACGGGGAGAACCATAACGCTCGAGGTTGAGTCCTCGGACACCATCGCCCGTGTTAAGGCCAAGATTCGAGACAAGTTGCTAGGAAGGCAATCCGCCGGACCGGCAGCGCCTCGTCTTCTTCCTGCACCTGTTGCTCAGGCTGAGGGGTGGCGCCAAGAAGAGGAAGAAGAAGAAGGAGAAGAAGAAGACGTACATCAAGCTCGCTTTGCTCCAGATATACAAGGTCGATGACCGCGGAAAAGGTGCGGAGGCTTACGACAACGACGTCACCAACGTTTACCAGAAAGAAGGCGGCGATTGATTTCGAGGCTTTCCCTCGAGTTTGAATCGTTAATTCAAGGTTATCTTTTCTGCTGAAACTGAATTATTATGAAGCATTCCTTTGTTATGGTTTATTAAGGTTGGATGGTCTTTTTTTTTTTGGCTTTTTAATGAAATCATGTTTCAATGTTGTTTGTGTTTATTTTGGTTATTTGTTTGATTGGGGCTTTGTTGGATTTGACTTGTTTTTTGGCTCGATTAAATGAGAATCTAGGCACCTGTAATTTACTTTTGTTCACCGGTTTAGGCTTTGTTCTACTCATGAAGTGCTGCGCACTTGTCCTTTTTATTGTCTAATCCGGCGTTTTTGACAGGAAGAGAATTCTAGCCATCAGAGGAACAGTTCTATAGTGATCATTTGGCCACATATAATTGGTTTGTGCTAGTTTTCAATTCTGTTAAAAGTATTTCAGGATCGTGGCTTTGACCATGAGAATAGAAAGATGTGCGGCGCAAATTTGATTGTTTTTGTTGATTGTAATGGGTGGGGTTTTTGTATACTCGCTAATGACAATTTCTTGCTTGCAATTGGGAGTGGCTTATCTTGAATGTCGTCGTCTGCAAGGTTTTTGGCTTTTTGTTTCTTTTTTGAAACTGCTGCAATTGTTTCGAGTTGGTTCCTTGGTGGTAAGTCAGGGACCTCAGTGAATTTGGTCATAAATCATCTAATGTCATTCTTTGTTTTCTGTTGGCTTATTGATAATCTAGTTGTCTCTACAACTTATCATGGGGCCATGGGGCCGTGTATGATTCTAGGTGTAACCTGTGTGACCATGAATGGTAAAATTGCTGGATTGCTCCTGTGGATTAATGGATTAAAAGTTTCTCTATTGACATGGCTTTTGAGTGGCCAAATTTTGAATTTGTGGTCAAGCATACAAGCATTTGATGCCCACTTTAGTCTTCTTCCTCATATCCTATTTCCCTGTCCTAGATCAAGAGTGTCGTTCGTGCTTTGCACATGCAAGCATTTGTTTACTTGGGTATCAGAAGACCTCCTGAAAACATGTTATCCTTTTGGTGTTGTAGAACAGAGGAAACTTGGCTTCAATTATCCAAGACTTCCAGAAATGGCTGGCAGCTAATGGATTGCCTATCTCATGTCAAATCTGCTGGAAAATATCTGAATTCGGTAGCCGAGATATTGTTTTTAAGTGCTTCGGCTCTGCTAGCAATTTGTTTAGGTACGTAACCATTCAAGGGATTTAGCACTTATATATGGGCCCTGGATTATGACCTACAGGTTAATCTTACCCGGCTTTTTAAGCATATTTTATTCCTACTTATAGGGAACTAATATGTTTGGCGCACGAGATCAATATGTTGTTGGATGCCCGTGGCGAAGCTGAAAAAAAAAAGAAGAGGTCAAATCTGAAAAATCACACGCGGGACAGTGGAGAGTTACAGTGGAATGTTGCCAATTGAAACGTTCTCTGTACAAGAAGATAATCGACAATGGGAAGAAAAAAGAAAACCCAACTGTAAATGTTCAATAGAACCTGTAAAATACAAATTTTGAAGGGAAAGAAAAAGTACACAGCCTCTGAATAAACAATAAAAGGTAGGATCAAAATGAAAATTGTCTTTAGTATGATTCAAGGAGAATGAAGTTAGCTGGTATTACCGAGCACGAGGGGATATGAACCCACAGCAAGGGCAAAATACCCGCAGTATGTCCGCGTTGGTCCCGATCTTATTGTACATTGGATAATTGAAATTCAAGACAAAGAAAAGAGGAATTGAACATATACCACAAAGGAGCCCCATGGGGTATCAGGCTCAAGTAAATGGATATGGTCACCTGTGAGGTTCAATATTTTGCTATTGAACCTTGAAGCCGATCCAAGTTGGAGAAAAGACGTCTCCTGGTCCAAGGAATTCAAACAGAGAGTTGAAGCTACCGCCATGTAAAACAACAGGTGCGAGGCGCCCAATAGAAAACAACAGAATACGCAATCTGAAACGAAAGGAAACGGCTGAAATCAAGACAAACAACCTGTTAAGGCGTGAAGTAGCAGAGGAACCAAACGTATTCTAGTTCAGCCTTATGCCTATATGGACCTCTTTGGCTTCTTTCTCGTAACAAGAAAGGAATGTGATGGCTTGTTGAAAAATACTTTGATGTTAAATGGAACATATATTGCTCTTAATTACGAGTTTGGAAGGCGAGTGAAATACTTTTAGTGCAGAAGAAGGTTTCACAATGTCTTTGGTAGAAATACTTAAATGAGGTTGTCGAGAGCAGTGTTTATCAGCAGGAAAATAGCATTCAGGGTGTGCATGCAATCCATCAACTACAAAGCAGATAAACCAAAAATGAAGCTAGAGTCCCATTCTGCTCCCATTTATATGAGATTCTAAGGTGAACGAAGCACAGGCAAGAATTGATCAACAGAACCTGAAACAAGAGTTGCAGATTTCCATAAAGGAGACGAATTATAGTCTACGGCCAGTTACAAGAGCTTAATTCTCACCACATTCAGGTGAAGACGTCGGTTCAATAATTAACGGGACCATTCATTGTGTTGGTTCAATAATTTGCGTGCTCTTATATTCACGTTGATCATGTGATGTGATTATTGTCAAAATTGCACATTTGCGTGCTTTTATAAACCAAGGTTCATAAAATAAAGAATTTACCACATGAAAAATGTGTTAAAAGCAATGAAAACGCGTTGCATTATCTGGACGCATACTGCGCTGCCAGTGTACACCTTCAACCGTGTCCGTTGACCCAATCCCATCTGTATTCCAGAATCCCCAAGGCTGTCCAAGAAACAAATTAGGCCGATTAATCAAAGAGTAAATGAACTGCTGTGCATACATACAGATCACGAATTATAGCTGTTCATACATCAATGGGGCAGTTAAAACAATGCAAACATACATGGTAAGATACATCTGTCCGGTCCGCTCTATGTACATAAACACTAAATCCTTCTGGTGCTGTTTGAAAAATCAACACCTTCAAAATAACACCATCGGCTGCTTTTCACAGTGGAGCAACTGACAACAGTTTTATTCCCTCCAGGAAATGAGAATGCACCGCCCAAGAATTGTACCATTTACATTCAAAGGTTGGCACTGCCTTCTAAAAAGGTTCTCAAGCTACACAAGGCCTCTCCAGACAGGCTGCAGCACCTCTGTTTTTGTTGCCTTAACGGCAATGGTTCCCGATGATCAAGGGGAGAGAAGCACACAATAATTACTGTGAGATTATCAAAAGTGTTACGGTGCAAGGCCTCCATGACAAGGTCCCTAGCACACTGCTCTGGGTCATCATGTCGCCGTAAACCACGGCGAACAACACTAACAGCATGCTGACTTGACATAACATCCCAAATCCCATCACAACCAATGATGAGAAACTCATCATCCTCTGTTAGAACCATCTGCTGGAACTCTGGCTCAGCAATAAGAGGCGAAGGGGAATCATGAGGGAATTTCATGTCCCAATCCCCAAGAGCACGGGAAACAGATAAAACTCCATTAAGATATCCGTCATCAATGTACCCACCCAATTCTTCAACCCGTCTTTTTTCTGATGGATAAATAGGCCTATGGTCTTGAGACATGTCCATTGCCTCTCCTTTACGACAGAGAACTGCTCTACAGTCCCCAACATTGGCCACCATTAATAACCTGGAATGATGAAGCGGGATCAGTAATGGTGGACAGAACAAAAATAGATACACCAACAGAAGACCATCAAATAGGAGCATGCATAGTTTTACAAGTTCATATTAATTTGCACACATTTGTTTGATACTCAATGCAACAGAAATAGACCAATGTTAACCAATCTGACGTCCCACTAATAACTAGTGTACAGTAACATCAACTATGATTTATTCATTTTGCATCAAACCCCCCCCCCCAAAAAAAAAACGAAAAAAGAAAAAAAGAAATAAGTATAAACACTTGCCAGTTTAAGTTCTGCTAAAGGGATGTGCAAGAAAAACATAAAAAAGCAACTCCTCATATCTTTAAGTAGACCAATCAGAAACAACAACCATGTAAGCCGATACTAGTTCTAAGATACTAGAGAATTATGATACCTTCCAAAAATGAAAGCAGTAATTGCAGTTGTCCCAGATGAACTGCTCACACTGCAGTCATCAGCCAGTGCTTGGTCTGCCAGAAGAAATGCTTTCCGAAGGCATTTCTCAACATCTACCAAGAAGATGTTGTCAACCTCAGATCTCCGGGGAAAGTGAACATCTTCGAAAATTAGTTTCATCACATTTTTCCTAATATAAGATGCCGCTTCAGGTCCTCCATGACCATCAAACACCTATAATATACATCCAATGCAACTGATTCAAAATTCAATAATTCAACAACTTCGATGACACCAACAGGCATAATTAAGCTTAGATTACAATTACCCCATAGAATGCACTCGGCTCGGGAAATGTGAAGAGCGGGCCCATGTGGGCGGATAGATCGTCTATCCGTATGTGCTCATCTTCCATGTATCTTCGGGGCCCTATGTCAGCGAAGCTACCAGAACGAATGTTTGGAACAAATTGCAGGATGACTGACTCAAGAGCTGCATCTGCAGATTTAACATCCTACAAGAGGGCACGACAAGATTTTAAGTTTTCTATTTACAGCCACCCACAAATAGCATAATCCAGAAAATTCAATTTTCTGTCAAAAAGTCTTTTTTATTTTAGATCCAGTTTTAATTAAACACACACTCAAAGAAAAAAAAAAAAAACAAAAGCATCTTAAGGATTAAGAAAACAGTTGCAATCACATTTCAGTGCAACATTAGCGCCACCACGAAGCTCAAAGGAAATCATGCTTACCATGCATAGAAACCGACCTAGCAAAACACGCACACAAAAAAAAAAAAGAAAAAAGGGAAAGAAACGGAGAAAGAAACTCACCAGTTGAGAGCTGGTTACATCGGCAGAAAATCTTGGGGAAACAGCAACAACGTCTTCAACCTCGCTAACAACAACGCCCCCTTTAGCGAAGTATTGAACATCCAACGCCGCAGGGACGCTCTGTTGACACACAACCTCTGCTTCTACTACCATACTTTCATTACCGCCAAAAAATCACACAACAGTTAACGCCAAACTATAAGAAAACAGAACTCCGGGAAAATTCTCTCTCGACAATCACAAAGATTGGAGCTCGAACCCAAACTAAGAAATAACACAACAAAGGTAATTGAGTTCTTGTCTGTCCGCTTTGCTTCTTGCTCTTCTCTCTCTCTCTCTTCCTCTCTCTTTCTTTTTTTTTTCTCTCTCTCTCTCTCCGATGACTTTATGTTCTCCGCTGAAACGATCAAAATTTTTGCGGCAGTTGGGGCTTGAACTGGAATATATAAGACACCAACCGGTAACCGGTGGCTAGAGATAATAATGCTTCGGGCTTTGATGGACGCCTGTGAGTTGGAAAGCCGTATGAAATGACCGACTTTGGTTTTGCAACACACGCAAATTGAAGATGGACACGTGACCGTTTTCCATTGACGCGTGGCATTTTTGCATCATATTTTTTATTTGTTAATACCTTTAAAATTAAAAAAAAAAGAGTAAAATTACTCAATTCAACATATTTTACAATAAGTTCTAATTATATTCTATAATTTTATATATTATAATTTTATATATTATAAAGTTACCTCCCAAAAAAAAAACATTAATAAAAACTTTAATGCCCTTAACATTTCTCAAAAGGGATGGCTAATTTTGGTAAAAAAAGGTGATGGTTTTGCCGACTAACTTTGTGTAATTCTTATTTTATTAAGTTTTTTTTTGTTTGGTTTCACACTTAGCTGCTTGCTGTCGTGGCTTTACATACAAGTAGTTAACGAATGAATGGATGAAAGTGATCCTCTTCATTTGAGGAGAATGAAAATGACCAATGTGCCATAGCTACGAAAGAAAAGTCGTACACGCGGCTATTATGATCCTTCCGCTGGTGGAATGGAGCGGACGCCGGCCCCACTTCAGGTTCGATGGCAGGGATTCATCCTCATCTCTCTCGACTTCTTCTTACTTGGAAGCTGCTCCTGCTAAATACGCTTTAGACAAATTCCGACGACTCGGGCCTTAGAATTCATTCATTCATTCATATATATATATATATATATATATATTTATTTATTTTGATTTTTTATTTTTTATTTATATATATATATTTCATCAAAACGTGACTCTGACCACTGGATTCAGTTTTTCCATTGATCCTATTTTTGTTTTTCTTTTTGATTACATGAATAATAAGATCTCGTTTATTTATTAGAAAATTTTAAATTTTTAAAAAATGATCAACTTGCTTACATCTTCTATGAGATGGGTGCGGTGTGACCGAGAAATCCCGTATGTTCAAGTACCATGAACATTAGATGATGGCAACGCCATGCTTGCGTTTGATGGTGGTAGCTTTACAATTTATTTCTCTCGACTTCCGCGACGGTTAGTTGACTTTAGATGGCAATAATTTTATGCTTTAGATGAAAATTTTGTAAAATATTTGACAATTTTGATTACAATTTTGAAAATTTAAAATTTATTAAAATCAAATCAAACTATTTTGTGATACTAAAATATAAAAATTTTATTTTTTAAAAATATGAATCATTTATAATAATAATAATAACTATTATTCACAGTACATAACCTTCTCACATAATACTTTAAATATAAACATCATTTATAATTTTTTTTTTCTTATCAGACTTGTAATTATTTATCTTTTTATTTATTTAAAAATTTTATTTTTTATTTTTAATACTTAAAAAATTAACATTGAAATACCAAAAATCTTATTTATCAAATAAATTGATAATATAAAAAAATATGAATGATAATTTTAATCACAATATATGTGATTCAAATTGTCAAATTTATTAAACTAACTTATGACTCCTAATAACAATGTGGTTGGTTTTATTTCTGTATTAATTTAATTACAATCTTGAAAATTTTCAATTTGCTATCAACAATTTAGTTTGAATAGGAGAATCAAATCACCCGCATACACCTTCAATTTAAAGTCTTAAATAGTGGGGTTTTATGAAATATTATACATCTTGCTTTATTTGTAGGACATATCAGATATTTGCATCTGTGTGGTCACAGGGCATTGGGCCATAAGCGCCTTCCTGAAACCCTTTTAGTCTGCGTACAAAATTTTCAAAAAAAGGCAAAAAAAAAAAAAAAAAAAAAAAAAAAGAAGCATATGATTGGTGCATCCACAAGTCTATCCAGCTTCACCTAGCTGGATGCCTCGAAGGATAGTTGGACATTGTTGGCGCAAGTGGGTTTGGCTGTCCAATTAGCCAAACCATTTTATACCTGTAGAGGACCCCGTCACTCCCCAATTGGTCAACCTCGTTGACCTCCACTCCAATTAAAATAATCACTGCTGCAATGTTTTGCTGTTGGACTAACATGTTTGCCTCTAGAAGAATCCTTTTCACACTTGGGATGTTTGTGGAACAGACCTTTATCTTCTTTCCACAGTGGAGCATGGGAACCTTTCTTGTCCGTTAGATCCATCCAATCCAATGGCTATACACGCGGAGTAGATCAGATATAATTATTATTGGCAAACAACAAGTTCAATTGGTGGCGGCTAGAAAGTAGAAACTGGTTTTAGATTGACAGGTTCCTTTATTTGATAGTTGGATGTTCAAGTTGGAGTTGTGGACAGGACGGATTCGGAGATGTTCTCAGAAGTTTGAATCTTAAGAGCCCATTGGCTCGTCCCGTAGTCTCTACCTTCCAAGCTTCGTCATGCATATCGCACTGTGTGTGGATGATAATCTTCGTAGAGCAGAGTGGAACAAAAGTTTCATCTTGCGGGTTGCTTTCGGGCTTACGATTTCGATTTATTCCAGAAGCTCAACCTCAAATTATTGCAGTTGCACCAATTAAACCAACCATTTTACGATTTTATGGATAATAGTAAATTTTTTTGGTTTTTATGTTGTGAAAAATTCAAGTGGTGTTTGGCCTTATAGATGAACAAAAATTGTAAATTCGTCGTGGTTAGGTTAGATCTAATGGTAAATTAGGGTTTTTGTGGGTTTACGGTTATGGACTACAATTACGTGGACATATGTGTTATGAGTCCACAACAATCCAACATTGATTGGGCCTCTGTCCATTGACTCCTCCAGCATGGAACCCTGGGCCGTGTTGCTCTAAACTCTCAAATTTGCTAACTGGCGGTGTTAAAATTTTGGACATAGGACTCGATTAGTGAGTCTCTCGTGAAGAAGGAAATTAAAAAATAAAAAACAATCAAATATTAACAGATAAAAAAGTATTCTTCATTTCTTTCTTTCTTTCTTTTTTTTAAAAAAAAAATTATTTGACTTGTATTGAAAGTGTATAGTAATGAAATCATCTGTTTTTATTTTTATTTTTTTAAAAAGATAGTCGTTGTAATTTATTATTTTAAAATATTGCTTAAATAATATTAAACATATTTAAAAAATATATATTTAATTTAATTTACCTCTATATTTTGTATATATTTTTTATTTTTTTAACAGCACAAATATAAAATGGCAGTAGGCCCAATAAAAAAAAGGGTTTTTTTTATTATTATTGAATATGCTTTTTGCAAGATTATATTCTCTACACCCAAATAATTAAAGTTAGGTTGACTCATTCCTAATCCTAAAAAGAGATTTTAAAGAGAAGCAATGCTCTGTTTTTTAGGATTCCAAAGAAAGCTTGAGGTGGATTCTGTCATTATATTATTATCCTTTTTTTAAAAGAAAAGAAACATAGGTACAGGTGAAGAGAGTGGCATACTAAAAAATGGTTAGTAAAATAGTTATAATATATACAATATTTACTTTCAACAATAAACCTGACACCAAGTAAAAGATAAAAAATAAGTTTTTTTTTTTTAGGGGTTTAAGACTCAAAATTCAACTTTAAAAAATTAATAACCTTTAGGGAATAGTATTACACTACACACACTCAGTAATATTATGGTTCAAGCTTCAAACATGCAGGAAAAAGTTTTAAAAGTGGAATTGTGGGGTCCATTATTGGTTGAACGGTCAAAAAGAAGCAAAGTGAAAGGCTATATATTTTTGTAAAAAATTAAATGAAAAAGCTTAAAGAAACACTTGTGCAAGCTTGTTTTGACTCTCTGTCCCCCCACCCAAAAGCACCTGCACTACCACCAAACAAGCCATACGAAGAAAGCTTCAAGAAACTACTATCTCTGTCCATCTCTCTCTCTCTCTCTCTCTCTCTCTCTCTCTATCTGTCTGTGGAAGAACCAAAAATCATAGAAGAGCGAGAGCTACTTGTTTGTATCAGACTATTATCCGGGCGTGAATCCGCACTTTTTTTTTTTAATGTTCAGAGCAGCTGCAGACTGCTGACTTGGTCTGTGAGTTTCTATTTTTCTTTCAATGTTTACTCCTTTCCTTTTTATTTTTTTGTGTGTGTGTGGGTTTAAGTTTGTTTTGAGGTTAGTTCTGTGCTTCTTGGATCTTCCCTTCTTTTTCTTTTTTTTTAATGGATTTTCTGACATCCATGAGAATGTGCTCTTCTTGATGTAAAGATCTTTGGAGTCCGTCAGACAGATCTTTACTTTCTTATCGGCCACCTGTTCTTTTCCTTTCTTCCTTAATTCTTGTTTTTTTGTCGCTGTTGCTGTGTTGCTCTTACGTGTATACATTTATAGCATTTGTTTTTTTAGTTGTCTCTTAGTGTGTGATGTGTCGGTTTCTGTTTTCAATCTCTTTTACTCTTGCTTTTCTTTTGATTCCGTAGGGAGGAGGAGAACCCATTTGACGACAATTGTGCCGTTCTTGTCACTTGTTAAGCTATATAATTATATCGAATTGTTTGATATGGATTCAGTTGATTTTGTCAACCTGGACTGACTTAAATGACTTACTATTGTAACGAATGTAGGTTTTATTTTTATTTTATTTTATTTTTCTTTCTTATCAAAGAGCTAAAGAAGACCAACTATCTCCATGCTGTGGCCTGCATTGACTGGGGTAATTGTGTGCCTAAAATCAGGCGGCATGGATGATTCTACTTCTACCATTTGTTCTGTTTAATCCTGTAATAGATTGTGTCTTGTTTCAAAAAGTAATCTATAGCAATAACACCATGTTCTTATGTGCAGGCAATTTATTGTAATTTTTGTTTGGGTGGAAGCTGAATTTGTAAAGGGGATCCCTTTGATATCATTCCCTTTTATTTCTAAAATTAAATGGCTTCAGTAAGTGTTGTACCCAATTCTGGTTTGCGAGATCCAAGTGGGAATACAGCTGGTGTTGACAGGTTGCCCGAGGAGATGAATGACATGAAAATTAGGGATGATAAGGTAAACTATTTGTTTTCTCCCTTTGGTGGTTGCTACGATATTCGTCTCTGTCATTATCTGTAAGTTAGTCCTTAAATGCCTAGGTTCAACATCATTTTAAATGAAAGATGCTCCATCTTCTACAGGAAATGGAAGCAACTGTCGTTGATGGCAATGGAACTGAGGCAGGTCATGTAATTGTCACAACTATCGGCAGTAAAAATGGCCAGCCTAAGCAGGTTATTCCTCCTCAATGTTACACTCTTGATTAAGTAAATGCAATAACGAGACTTGCCTTTCGTCTCGCTTTTATATCCTGATAATGCCACTTGCCTTTAGTCTTTTCTCAATTCTTGTAGACAATAAGCTACATGGCTGAGCGTGTTGTTGGGAATGGATCTTTTGGAGTAGTATTCCAGGTAACTTCTTAGGTCTACATATAGATGCCGATTTGCATTTTTGCAGATTTCTGTTTCTAGTATGTTTCCTTGGATTTCAATTTGACATAGAAAGTCTTTTTTTCTGATTTTATGTTCATATTCAGGCTAAGTGCCTAGAGACTGGGGAAACTGTTGCTATTAAAAAGGTTCTACAAGATAAGAGGTATAAGAACAGGGAGTTGCAAACCATGCGACTTCTAGACCACCCTAACGTGGTTTCCCTGAAGCACTGTTTCTTCTCAACAACAGAAAGGAATGAGCTGTTTCTTAACTTGGTACTTGAGTATGTCCCCGAGACTATCCACCGGGTCATCAAACACTACAATAAGATGAATCAGAGGATGCCACTGTTATATGTGAAACTTTATTTTTATCAGGTATGAGCTGTACACACTACATTTTATCTGCAATATCTTATTTTATTCATGTTTATTTGAGATCAAAATTATTGGCCACATGTCATAGCATTTCTAGCATTTCATTTCTCTTCTTGTAAGCTTATTACTCTATTTGATTTCCCACAGATCTGTAGGGCCCTTGCTTACATCCATAATTGTATGGGGGTTTGCCATAGGGACATAAAGCCTCAAAATCTTCTGGTATGTGTAAAACAACACCCATAACTTACAATCTTGTTTTCATTGACAATGTAATGGATGTCCTGGAAGATAAATTTAAAGTCTTCTATTGTAAATTTATTGCGCAATTTCTTTTTCCTCCCCTTCTTATCTTGTTTTTGTACTTTCATGGTGTGAATGTGTTACTTTTCTTTGTGTTAGGTCAACCCACATACCCATCAGCTGAAACTGTGTGATTTTGGAAGCGCAAAAGTTTTGGTTTGTATCTTTTCTTTCTGTCATCATTAGTCTGCTCTGTTACAGTGGACATCTGCTTACTTATTGGCTAATTGTTGATTTTCCAGGTAAAAGGAGAACCCAACATATCTTACATATGTTCCAGGTATTACCGAGCACCTGAACTTATTTTTGGTGTCACTGAGTACACCACGGCCATTGATGTTTGGTCTGCTGGTTGTGTTTTGGCAGAATTACTGCTTGGACAGGTGTGTTGCTTCTTCTATATGACTGTTTTCCACTGGATCCAATAGTTGTGTATAATAATTGACATCATTTCCATTGATAGCAGCCTTTGTTCCCTGGCGAGAGTGGAGTAGACCAACTCGTTGAAATTATAAAGGTAATAGTTGTTTCTGAAATGCACAACCTACAAAATGTGCCAGATTTTCTGTTTACACCAATATTTTGTTAATATCAGAACGGTTGGGAGTTCTGACAGTTCTGGCCCTAAGTGCATCCTTTTTGTCAATCCCCAAGTATTGATGGTAAAGACAAATGTGTCATGCCAGATGTAGGTCTAGTTGCTTTAATAATTAACTTAAAGGGAGCTTTCTTGTCACCTAGTTGAAATTGAAGTCACCAAGCTTTCTTTTTCCTCTTTGGTTCTTGTGTTCTTTTCTTCCCTTCATCAATTTGGTTCATGCTTATGCAGGTTTTGGGTACTCCAACAAGGGAGGAAATCAAGTGTATGAACCCAAACTACACAGAGTTTAAATTTCCACAAATTAAAGCGCACCCATGGCACAAGGTACAAGCCTTCTTGATCCAGCTGTCTTTCTACAGCGTGTGGATGTCAGTTACCATTGATCATTCTTGACATATTATTGATGATCAGATATTCCACAAGCACATGCCCCCCGAAGCTGTGGATCTCGTGTCAAGACTATTGCAATACTCCCCGAATCTTCGATGCCGAGCTGTGAGTACATTTTTTAGAGCTTGGCTTTTGTTTTCTTCCTTCATTTATCCCTCTCAAGCTCTCAACCTTTTGTTTTTACCATTTCATAAATGTGTTGTGACATGTGCACCATAGATGCTTGTGCATTCCAATGAGTGCTGTTTGATACTTGAGGGATTAATATAGCTAATTCATGCGCATGAGACCTGTTTTATCCAGTTATATGCAATATATCCTAGAGAAGAAACACTATTTTAGATGCATTATCTTCCAAATATGTAACCAAAAATATCAGTAAAAGGTTTGAGTCTTTGACCTTTGCAGTTGTGCTCTGTACTGTATTTGAAATTTAAGATCAACCAGATGACCAAACTTGAGATTTCATGGACATTTATTTTGTGGCTGCGCTTCTGTCTTTCTGGTCCCCTTCATGTATTCATTCATTGTCCAATGCAGTTGGAAGCCTTGATTCATCCATTTTTTGACGAGCTACGTGACCCTAACACACGATTACCAAATGGGCGTTTCCTTCCACCACTTTTCAATTTTAAGCCCCATGGTAATGAATCATTATTGGAGATAATTTAAGACCAAAAAAAAAAAAACAGAGAAATTGCACTTGAATGCTTTTTGAGAGCTGTCTCTTATACACATCTAGATGTGTATAAGAGACAGCCCCATGGTAATGAATCATTATTGGAGATAATGTAAGACCAAAAAAAAAAAAAACAGAGAAATTGCACTTGAATGCTTGTTGAGAGTGATTGTTTATGTCTCCTTCTTTGGTCAGAGTTGAAAGGGGTACCAGTTGAGATGGTGGTAAAGCTAATTCCAGAGCATGCAAGAAAGCAGTGTACCTTTCTTGGGTTGTGATGCAGTTCTTTGCATTCAGTGTCCTTGGACAAAGAGGTGCTCTTCTGTAGAAAAGTAGATAGTGAGCCATGTCAAGTGATCCTATTTCTGCACATCTTCATTCGTTATTGTTTTGCAGTTGTTTTCAATCTTTTGTTGATCTTCCACCGCACTGTAGAGAACAGATAAAGAAGGTGGTACGCGATATGCTACTAAGACTTAATTAACATGCTGACCTTTAATTGAAACATCTCAATCTATGGTAGTTGCCTTTTTCCACGGTTTGAACCTTTTAAAGTTTTTTTTTTTATTTACGCTTGTGACAAGGTTTTCTGTTGCCTCTAATGAACGATCTAATCCTCCCAGTGAACTTCCAGCTTGGAAATTAATGACAGGCTCCCATGCAGCTAATATTGATTACTGATTATGCCCCACCATCATATTGGTGGCTTCATCTGGGCCCAGTTGCTTCATACAATGAATAATTGTGTACTGGAGATGAACGGGGACTTGAATTCAATTGTTTTATGGATCGTGGTTATGCAGAATTGAGCAAACGATCTTTTCGATCAAGCGTAGATGCCATAATTGCACATTTCTACAGGAATGGAAATCTAGTCAAGGTTGGCAGAGTTGAAATGATGATGAACCAGATGAAGGCTGTGTTTTATACAAAGGAAAAAGTGACACTTGTGGCCATTTGAAATCTCAAAAGGAAAATTTTGTGCATGGTAAGCAGGGGACCTGTGGGGACGAGCTTATAAAGGGCAGTGGTATCCAATGTCTTCTTTTTGTCCTTAACCAAAGTCTCCTTCACAGCTTCACTTTATGTCGTGAGTCGATTGGAGCCCTTATGATGTAAACTGTCGTAGCTGTGTTGAGCTTCTCAATAAGCTAGAGTGGGACGGTGTTGCCTTGAGGATGACTTGGAGGCCTGTTGATCATCGGTATGTGTTGGCCTGTTGGGTTCTCGTACGTCAGAGTGGACGCTAGCATGCATTTTCAAATCGCAGGAAAAGTTATACGAGTCCGATTAACGTTCAAGGCCCTTTTTCCGCCTCGGGTGGGAGTTCAAGTCCACCCGATAAGGATTAATAATAATAATAAAAAAAAAAGTGAGATTCAGTATAAAAAATAATAAATAAACACATTATGCACTTAAAGTTGATACTTGAGAATATGTTTTATGTGGTAGTTTTATTAGCAATTTATGTGGGATAATGATATTCAGTATTCTTTTTGAGAACAGTTAGTATACTTTTTTTATAAAATATAAAATAACTTAGGATTATTAGGCAAATATTTTCGAAGTATCAACTTCATTTTTTTCATCCTTCATGGACATGAAGAGGAGACCGACATGACAGATATGTGATGCAATCATCCGCATTTTCTCGCCATTACTAGTTAAATTTGCTGCTTAGTTGTCATGTTAATGAGAGAAAAAAAAAAAAACAAAAAAACAAAGAAACATTGAATTGATGGCCAAGATCTTAAATGTTAAAATTGAAGCAATCGGAAGCCCTTTTGGCGCCGAGCAACGCAATAGAGCGAGGAGCATCGGATAATAGCGGAATTGGACATCACCATCGAAAAGAAATAACTTAGAGAAACCCCGACCACCACTCAAAAAATATTGGTATTATTCACTTGGTCGGTCATTAGAATAAGCCTGCCCCCTCCACTCCACAAAACCAAAGTCCTCTAGAGTTACTTTGCCAGGCAGAAGTAATTTAAGAAGAAGAAGAAAAAAAAAAGAAGTTATAAAGAAAAGGCTACAGAAAGTTGAAAATAAGGGAAGGTGGTATAAATGGATGCTTGGTCATGCACGCGTGCATACTCTCTGTTATTGTCAATTTATATTGACAGACAAGTAGATGCACGCTCGCCCTCTTATATTGGTAGACGGCTAACCAAAGCTACAGTCAAAATTTGTCAAATTGATTATAAGGTGATTCTTCTATTTTTGGTAAAGAGAAAATTTTAGGTGAACTTAAAAATGATAAATTTAAATATGTGTAATTAATTTTTATATAAAAATTAATTGTATCTATTAGATGGTTAACCATGAGTAACTATAAATCTATACAGTTTACTCTTGCAGTAATTATAATCTCACTATTGTGATGGCAGCCTCTTTACCTTGGTTCTCTCTGAGCTTCTTCCCTGGAAAGGCACATATAATTCTTGATGGCTATTGAGTATTGAACATATATCCCAGGAAATAACAGGCACGTAAATTGGATGCCTCAGTTTAATTGTATTGCATGCGATAAAATGGTTTTTCGTCAACAAGTTCTTCCCTTAATTTACACCGTTTAAGACACTGATGCAATCTATAGGCATTAAGGATCTGTGAAAACAGCAATTTCAATAAATCCATCTCAGAAGTTATGCCTTTTAAGTCCATATACACGCATATGTGTTTATATAATTCAAGGAACTGCTAGAAACTTAAAATAACTAATTCGATTGGCGACCAGGATCGATGAAAGTGAAAGTTATGGGAAGAACATGGAGGCACTTAGTCAATCGGCCCTTTTCACTCCTTTTTATCTTTTCCCGGCAACAGTCATCCTCAGACTCCACATTCTTAAAAAAGAAAGGCCACTGGCTGTTGCTTGGACGGAGTGGTCGGTTTCAGTCACAGAGACAAACAAAAAATTAACTCTAAGGCGCTAATGTTTCTGAAAGTTGTCTCCACTATCTTCTCTTATTATTATAAATAGGGAAATCGGCCTTTTCTGATTCGGCATGCATTCCATACCAAACTCAGTTCATCCTTGCAAGTTTCCATGTGCCACGCTGTGGACAGTTACACTGTTTTTATACATAATACAAGCCACCTGCTGTGATTGGTATAAAGTGACAAAGCAAATTGAGCATGGTTAGTTTCTTGAGTCTGGATAAGGAAAGTGAATAACTTCCTCCACTACAACATAATTAATTTCTTTCTTGCTCTCACAAATTCAGTTTTGACCCGAATTGAAGTGAAGATGGAGCATTCCCGAGTGTCGTCAGTTCTGTTCTCGGTTTCATTCGTTTGCTTCTTCCTTTGCATCCAAGCTAGATGGCATCACCATACTATGAAGCAGAATCACAATCATACTAACAAGATATCCGCCATTTCTCAGCTTCTCACTCCTGCACCTGAGCCAGTCGATCCACCTGGCAATGGCAATGCTGACAACTTTAGTGGGGTTTTCGACGTACGAAAATTCGGTGCCGTTGGTGATGGCACAACGGATGACACAGAGGCATTCAAGAAGGCGTGGGATGCAGCCTGCCAAATTGATTCTGCCACCATTCTTGTTCCCTACGGTTACAAGTTTATGATTCAATCTACAATCTTCACGGGTCCTTGTCAAGATGCACTAGTTTTTCAGGTAATCCACTCTTCTTCTGTCCTGTCTTCAGGTTTACACTTTTTGCCTCTGTAAGGATGGATGACTAACAAGTTGTGGTCAATGGATACATCGTGGTCACCAAAAAAGGTTGATGGGACCATTATGCCTCCTGATGGACCTGAATTTTGGCCACAGACAAACAATAGGCGCCAGTGGTTGGTTTTTTACAGGATCGAAGACATGTCGTTGTTGGGCGGTGGAGTAATAGATGGCAGAGGAGAGAAATGGTGGGATCTTCCCTGCAAACCTCACAAGGTATTTCGGAGTATAACCTTGCATTGCAATGTCTGCGACTTCCTTTTTCTTCCCCTTGTAAGGGTGCAATTTCTGGATTCAAAAGTGTATTGTTAACCTTTTGCAAATAATGACACAGGGAATAAATGGAACGACAATCCCTGGACCCTGTGATAGTCCAGTTGTAAGTTTTACATACTTATCAATCGTTTATCCTCAATCAATTCAGCATCATTTGACATCAAACGTATTTGTGGTGCAGGCCATTAGATTCTTCATGGGTTCCAATTTGACTGTTGAAGGCCTTAAAATCAAGAACAGTCCCCAGTTCAATTTCAGATTTGACAGTTGTAGGAATGTTCACATAGAAGCCATCCACATTACTGCTCCTGCGCTGAGTCCTAACACCGATGGAATACATTTAGAGAACACCAACAATGTTGGAATATACAATTCAGTAATCTCTAATGGTAACCTAGGAAGCCAATAACTCACAATCTCCTTCTTCATTTATTACTGGGGTCAAATTGCTTGGACACTAATCTCTTCCTTTTTCATGAATTGCTTCAAGGTGACGATTGTGTGTCAATTGGGTCAGGTTGCTTTGACGTGGACATAAGGAATATCACATGTGGACCTAGTCACGGAATCAGGTATGCTGCAGGTTTCTGAAATTTTCCTTTTATATAAATTTTGTGTCACAGAACATCTATATATTTAGCCTGTATCCTTACAAATGTATTTCCTATTCCTGTACTCAGCATTGGAAGTCTAGGACATCACAATGCACGGGCCTGTGTTCACAACATCACGGTTAGAGATTCGGTGATTAGAGTATCGAACAATGGAGTAAGGATCAAGACGTGGCAAGGCGGTTCGGGAGGGGTATCGGGAATAAAATTCATTAACATTCACATGGACAACGTCAGGAATCCGATCATAATCGACCAATTCTATTGCCTCTCCAAGGACTGCGCCAACCAAACATCAGCTGTTTCTGTCTCCAACGTCCTATATGGAAAAATAAAAGGAACCTACGATGTTCGGAGCCCGCCTATGCATTTTGCCTGCAGCGATTCGGTCCCGTGTACTAACTTAACGCTCTCTGATGTTGAACTTCTGCCTGCTCAAGGTGACTTAGTGTCGGATCCGTTTTGTTGGAATGCATATGGGGAATTGGAGACGCTCACAATCCCGCCACTATCTTGTTTGTTGAAGGGCGCACCTCGGTCCATCCTGGATAATGAAATGCACTATTGTTGACCTAATGGATTCTTCTACAAAGTAAATTTCAATAGGCATATCTACATATTTGACGGAGAAACCATGGAACCAGTGCCTGGTAGTGGTAGCTCTGATCATATTATGCCTCCTTTTTTTTTTTTTTTTCTGAGGGATCATATATATGGTTTACTTGTTTGCCATTCATTTTTTCTGCTAGAAATTAAATGCTCAACTCAACCACAACACAAACGATCGAGATTCGAGAAACTGCCCGCTCACAAGTACGTGCATGCATTTTCGTCGAATTTCATGGACATCGTGGGACACGGGCTACTAAGAGAATGTTGGACGATGAAATCTAATTAAGAATATTTAATGCGAGAGTGAATGAAAGTGTCGGGGAATTTGTTCGGCAATAACTTTTAACATTTGAGCACCACCCGAAGATGGTGGTTGGCGCTAAGTCCGAGTGTGACCACACATATATTTGGCCAGAGTTTCGAATCCCTACGCAATACATGTTCCCTTCTTAGTAAGTAAAAAATGGTTGAAATATTCCGTAAGATTGAAGTTCACAAATTGCATCTGCCTTCGTATGGGAGAGACTGGGGAAGACCATATAAAGTTACTAGTCTTTGGACGGTGAGTTTTTCTTATGAAAGAAATTAAATTAAGATGTCATTGGCAAATTTCCAATCCAATTCCTTCGTATAAAATGGGTGAATGATCTGATATATCTACAATACTTTTTTTAAAATAAAATAAAAAATTTGCTAAAAAAGACTTTTTAACGTTAAGTGGGAGGGTTGGAGGGAATAATCTGTTCTATCACCGTTGCACGCGCAGCGGCTACTATAATCATAAAATCTTTGTGTTGGTGGAGCTGAGTACGCTTCAGGAGTAGCATATACAGTTATATCGCTTACATGCTCTGAAAAAAGTGGCTGTCGGTGCACGACCTAAATTCCAATTGGCACCCACCAAATTTACCTTTTTAAAGTCTGTTAAAAAAAAAACAAAAACGGCAGTCGACGTGTGACTGACAAATAGCTGAGCTTGCAATGTTTTCATCCCCTTTCTGACCGGGCTCTTTTGTGGGGTTGGCTGTTTGTGCCATGATATAATGTAATTAGTTAACTACCCAAAAAAAAAAAAAAAAAAACCCCTCGTAATTGCCACACAATATAAACCTCATCCCCCAGGCCATAGAAGGGAACAATTTGGATTCAAGAGCGACATATAGATTTTGCTAGTTTGTAAGGGTTAGAGATCCAACCCTAAACTTCAAACTAAGAGTTCAAGTTATTTGCGCCTTATCTTACATACCTAAAGGTCAGACCATTGAAGCTCGTAGCAGAATGAGAAACAAGAGGAATGGCGGGTGAAAAATGGGAATATCTTACTGGTTCTAACAAGGCCTAGCCGAGAATTGTTCTCAATACGCGTAACCAAATTCAAGAAACTTGTAAGCACCGAAGAAAACGAACAGATTTAATAAACGAACCTCGGGACCAATAAGCTAATTGGCAAAAAGCAAGAATTCACCTATTCCCATTTGTGGCTGGTGGTGGATTCTTGCTTTACAGCCCAATTAAGTTGCAAGATGTGAGGAAAACCAAACAAAATTTGAGAAATGTGAGACTTATGGACTGTGTTAAAGTTCTTGGCGTAATTCGAGGAAGGCGCAAAGATTCCTGGTGCCAAAAGGACCAGCGTTCAAATTTACACATAATACAACCAAAATGTAGGCCACTTATTCTTCTTCTTCTTCTTCTCTCTTGTGAAAGAATCTGTGCATGTACATTGAACCGCAAATCAACATTCAAGCAATAAGGCTCCATGGATCCAGAACAACTTGTCAGGGGAAATTATATATATATATATATATATATATATATATATACACAAGTTTTTTTTTCATTGAAAAGTAAAGTAAAAACAAGAACCAGCGACTAAAATAAACTCCGCCTAAATGAATGGTCAGAAAGGGACTCAATGACTATGGAGAAGCGTGTCAGATATGCATTCCAAGTGCAATCAAATATCTCAAATTTTCCAAATAATTTATGTAAAAATTAGCTTTATCTAAAACAATGAACCAACTTTGTCGAGCTCTAACATTGGAAAGCTTGATGTAACGATTATTTATCAGATTTAAATTATATTATAAAGTTAAAAAAAAATAATTTAAATCAGTACATGTGTGGAATTCAAGGCATATTGTGTTTATCACAAAGAAGCACAAGTTTTTACCAAGTCAAATTGAAAAACAAAAATTCATCGAATATTATTTAATTATTTTGGTTTATTTCTTATCAAGTATTCTACTGGCAATCGAAGCCTTAAAAATACTTTTTTAAAAAAATAATAATAAAATTAAATGTATTTAATTTTTTTAATATTTAGTGTGTAAGGTTTTTTGTTTTTAAGAAATATTAATATTTTAATATTCATTGTTTAGGAGTGAAACTTCTTTTTCCCTGCTATAAGTGAATATCCACAAAATTTCGTGCAGTCATCGTTGACTCACTGGTTTCTTTCTTAATTAACATATGCCACTAAAAATTTCTTATGAGGTACTCTACCGGCGACTTACTCGTTCGAGTCTTTAAAATACTATCGTAATAATAATAATAATAATAATAAAATTACGCACATTTAATATTTTTATAATATTCATTGTGTAGGTTGAACAAAAAAAAAAAAAATTCACTGTTTAGGGGTCTAATATTCTGTTTCCCCGGTACAAGTAGTGAATATCCACGAAATTTCGTGCAGTCATCGTTGACAGCATTATTTAACCTACTGTTTTCTTTCTTGGTTGACATATGCCACTAACAATTTTTTCCTTTTTATGTTAAGGCTTGAGCACCTACTGCCAGGGGCTTTAATGCCCAGCCACGCCCCCCACACCAGGGGTAACCAGGTACTCTAAACCAAAAAATAATTTTTGGTGGTAGAATTTACATTTTAGTTTGTAAATCCGATTTCCCGAGAAGCAGAGAGGAAGCAACCTAGAAAGTGTATTCTGTCGTCTGCTTCTGCTTTGGGTTTCTACAACACCGACCCCACACACACACACACACACACAAAACATTCACACAGATGGAGAGATCAGAATGCAAGAAAAGGAAAGAGCTCATCATCTGCGACGATGACGAAGAAAATGAAGAAGAGAAAATGGAGAAGTTCTTTGCTCTCATTAAAAGCTTTCGCGAGGCTCGTGATCGCCTAATGATCAAGGGCTCCTCCGAAGCAATGATATTGGAGGAGAAAGCCGGCGAAGACCAGAAAAAGAAGAGAAGAATTGATGACGCCGATCCTGACAAAACACCGCGGCAGGTTTATGTTTGGAAGCCCACGTTTCAACCCGAAGACTTCATGGCGGCTGGTCTGCAGTTAGAGAATACTATTCATCGTCCTGCTGTCCAAGGGAATGGAGTTCCCGAGAAGGAGGAGAACATCAAAGAAAGTATAGACCTCAACCTTTCACTTTAATTTTAGTACGTAGCTGGTCGATTATAAAGTGAAAGTTCAAGAGAAGTTGAGCCCGCAATATTGTTGGCCGTCACTTCCCTTCTCTATGCTCTAGCAATTTCATATCGTGCCTTCACTTATGTATTATTGGCATAATTCTGCATACAAAGTACTTAATTATGCAGCAAAAGGAGAATCGGACATCGTTCTAATGAATCTGATTGAAGGGCCTAGACAAGCATTGATTTTATGGTCAATTGATCATCCTCACCCCTCTTCTCTTACATTCTCATCTCAAGTATAAATTAAATAGAAATTGGATCTATTACAACATTCACTTACCTTTAATGAATTAGTGCCCTCGTTGGTGACGAACGACCCGCGTACTGCAATTATGAACCGGTACTGTGTATGTTATTTAACAGGAGGAAAGTCTTAAAAACGAGGGAACCATGTTTTTTTTTTTTTATTTGGTCAGATGAGGGAACCATATTCCCGCAGCTTTTTAATTAGCTCGACGTTAGTGCTGCATCCTTTATCTCTTTATTTTCTTTCCGTCATCTTACTGGGAACTTGACAAAGTTGGCGATGGTTGCATAAGAATCGGAGAAATGCAAGCCGGCCTCGTCGATAAACTTGATCGGTCCGATTCCAGACGGTTGATTTTGAAATTCGACTAATATTGCTATTGGTGAACCAGTGAACGTGGCCGGATTTAAGTTTCAGTTCGAGGCTTCAAGTTCAAAATTGAATTTACATGTTGGGGAAATGGGAGCCTATTGCAGGTGACTGTAAAACCATTTTTCTTTTTTATAGGATTATGATAATTTTTTATTTATAAATTATTTACGTCTCTTTTATTTTTAAAATATAATTCTTTAATCATATATTTTATATTTAAAATCTTAACATTTTTAGTTCAAAGTAATAACTTCAAAATTTTAAATATCAAAATGACTCATAGTTCATAGGGCCACTTGTTTTTTTTTTTTTTCTTTTCCTTCACGTAAATTAATATTAGATTATCTCTTGCATTTTAATAAAATAGATACTCCAAATTTTAAATAAAATTTAAATTATATACACGGAAAAAAATAATAATCTAAGTAATGAGTGAAGATGAGCGCTAGGAATCTTGAATAGTGGCTGGAGTTAGCCACACAAAGCTAAATTCTAGTTTTGTATTTCATTGAACTTGACCAGAAAATGCCATCCATATTGAACATCTTTTAGTTTCAATTTAAATGCCTTTTCTTTAGCTAGACCAAGGAAGTTGATTTAGTAAAATATACGTGAAAGCTAATGTAAAAAAGCATCATTCCTAATGAAGAAAGGCATCTTTTATCTATCCAAACAAATAAAACTGGGAACAGAGTTACTTTTGGACATTTTTTTCTTCCCATAAACTTAATCAATGTTTTAAGGGTTTTGATTTAGTAACATAATCTCATGCTGTGAATGTAAATCGAAACCGTTTTATTTTACTAGAAAATTTATTTCATCACGTGAAAGGTTCGTATGCGTTCAGGAGAGAGAAACTAGGACACAATTTTAAAAAATTATATATATATCTTAAAATTCACGTATATTCAATAGTTTAAAAAGTCTAACTAAAACTACTTTGTGCATGTTCGAAAAAGATAAATCCCCCTATGTCAATATCGGTAGGTAATGGATTTTAAAATATGTTTTCCATGTTACGTATGGTGAAGTGACGTGCTTTGATCGACGTCAGCAACTTTTGTAGGAATGAGTTTCGAGTCATAGGAATGGAATTTGACAATCGGAAACCGAACGCAACCCTTGGATGACGCCAAGGCGAGAAAGACGAAAAAAAACAATTGACGGTAAAAGTCCACATCATCGCCAATTTCTCATTGAGTTCGGCGGGGCATTTGCGTCTTTACGGGATGATCCCAGTCAAAAAGGACGCACCCTTATTAAAAATGTACCCACCGAACTTTGAAGTTTGAACCATTCCAAAACACACCTCCCACCCGAAGCTGGACCCCCGAGCAACACGAGAGAAAAAGCTGTGCGAGCTCCAATGGAAAATAAGGAAGCAGAGAGAAGCGCTTCAAATGGCGAAGAACAGAAAGAAGAGCAGAGGATTGAGGAGTTCTTCTCGCTAATCAGAAGATTTCACGAGGCCCGGAATCGGAGAAGAAGCGAAATAATGGAAGAGAAGGAAAAGAAGACGAAGATCAGACGGCTTGATGAAGGGAAGTCGAGTTGGGTCCCGTCATTCACATGGGAGGACTTCGCGGCTGAGATTGAGTTTCGAAAGCCTCCCATGATTTTTCCTTCTGGTCCTAATTGCTGCCATAAATTAGAAGATGCAAAAAAACAAGAAGTCCATGACGATGGTTTAGACCTTAATCTCACTCTCTAAGTTTTAGCTGCCCTTTTATGCAAACTTTTCATGTTTTCTGTTACAATGCCAGACCAGGACCACGTGGTTTGCATCATGACATTTATATATATATATATATATAGTTTTTTTAAGTTTCTGTTTTTGTCATATATTTCATGTGATGTTATGGTACGGCTTTTTTGTTTTTCGATATATGCAGACTCGAAGAGGTGAAGTCAATGTTATTAAAACTTGACAACAAGATTATATAGTAAATTTTGGTTTTAATGAGATTAGATAAAATTTAGGATTTTATTATAAATTAGACAAAGTTTAGATATCAAGTTATAAATTTTAGTTTTTTTATAATTAAAAACGATTAAATCACAAAACGAACTGATGTTTCCGTTTCAACTGGGTTTGATCAGTTTTGATATTTTTCCGACCAAATTGGTTGGTGTTGTCCGTATTCAGAACGCTGGTTGAAACATGAACTTTAAATTTATATTCTCCATAGATATGGTATTAAATTCCACAATTTTTCTTCTAAAATTTAATATTTACAGTCAATGCCTTAAACAATCTTGGCCAATTGTGTCCATTCGGGTTGCCGGACTTTACGAAGGATGGCAGGTTGAAAAAAAATAAAAATAAAAGAAAAGAAAACCCAGAAAAGAAAGAAAAGTACAAGTTATTGACTTAATTTTAAGGGAGGAGGTTCGATGGCTTTAAGAATAAGGACTTCTTCCGATTCTTCCCAATTTGACTACACGGGCAATCTTTTATTTTTTTTTTTTACTCTTCAAATTTTTATACTAATAAAGTCGTATTTCTGTTTCACGTTTCTCTACGCAAGATTGTCTATGAAGATCTTAAGGGTGGAAATAAGTAATAAATGTATCCTTGGCCACCAAAAAGAGTGTTTGTTCAAGAATATTATTTTTTTAAAATTTTTTTTGAATGATATAATTGGCATTGTCCTTTTCATACTTTTTTTTTTTTTTGTCATCAGAAGATGGTGAATTCTTGTGATTGATGTACTTGTTCACGAATAAAAGTCATTTTATTGTATTTGCAGTGGATGACTCTCTAGTCGTTCGACTTTCAATGATGATAATTGCCCAAACTAAATGTAGCAGTGTCTTTTGTTGACTTACTTTAGTGATTTTCTGAGAGTCTGGACGAAAAAGTCGACAGTGGTTTTCAACCGTAAACTGCAATCAATTGAAGGGCGTCTTGTTTACAACTTCTATTAGTATAAAAGTTTGAAGAAAACAAATAAATAATAAAACAAAAATAAAAAAAAAAAACAAATTTCCGTGAGCGAGTGGGTAAAAATCGAGAGAAACCCTTCGTGTCCGATAGGAATATTCCGGCTTAAATTGGACCATACAACCTCCACGAGAAAAGAATGGTGAGACAAATGAAGTGATGTGATTGGTGAAAATAAGGTTGGATGCTTGGGAAAGCAACAAGAGCGTGAAGTTTGTGGTTGAGAAAAAGCCTGGGAGACATGTGGTCAGATATTTTTTCCGTTGACTAATCGTGATATGCCACCATCGCCATTTCCTCCTTTCCATAAAAACGCAGTGGCAATGACAGTCTCTCCCATTACTCCTTGCGTCGCCCTTATTTCTCGACAATTTTTACCGAACGTGGGACACCTTGGCCTTCTCAACTCTGGATTTGCTCATCAGGTGAATCAGCAAAGATTTCATGATTTCGAAGAGTGAACCCGTAGCATTCGCGTTCTGGCTGGTTAATTAGTCGAAAGCGGTGAAATCAATTTGGCCCATGAATATATTTGCGGCATGTGGAAGAAAATTCGAAATCTTTTTTCAGTGAGAGACAATTCTCAATTTGACAATTCCTGTGAGATAATTGAAAGCATGTGGAGGAAGAAACGATAATGAAAGTTTGTCTTCTGAATTCTACAGTAGTATATGAATTTTATCTGGTTCCACTCATAAGTAGAGTTACAATCATAATAATTCAGTTTAATTTCAGTTTTGCGTGTCCACTCCAAATGTGACGCATACATGCATTCGAAGAAGCGGCAGACCCAAATGCCATGGAGGCCTGGCAGAGAGCAGTTTGAGCCGAATAACATGGACGATAGATGCTTACTGCGCCCATCTTCCAACAATGTAAAAGTCATTAATGGGCTTCGTTTTTTAATTCAATAGATTCCTCTTCATCAAAAGAATGCGAAGAAAACCTGTTCAATTCTTGTCGGCCCACTATCAGGTCCTCGGTCTTCAGTCAGCTGGCCCACAAAAATGAGATGTCCAACAACTTTGGTTCTTATTGGATTGAAATGAAATGTTAAAAGTGACGCTATTGTTTCACTAAAATCGTTACAAAGGAGGACCTTCGACCATGGCCACTGACATGAACAAAGGAATAGGCAGCTCCCTACTGCTAGAAGAATCCACCTAGCAATCATTATTTTTTGGCACTAATTTGAAAGGGCACTGTTTCAACAAAAGTGGCGCGCTGCTTCTCAAGGACTCTGAAAGGGGAAAAAGAAAGTTCATTTAAGCCTTGACTTGTCAGACAAGAGAAAATAAAGGATTAATTTAAAGTTCTTACATGTATCGTCTGCTTGGCGCAGTGTAAGAGCAGTAATATCCTTTCCCAAAATTGGTTACCGGGTAAGCTTTCAATGGCCGTGAAGGCAAAGTATCCCCAAAGAACCGAGGTTGAAATCTTTTTGAGGAAGGGCATGGCCGCGACACAGCCACCAACCATTGCAGATTGAAGCAAGTTACTGAGACACTGTTCTGTCACCGCAACTGGCAACAGTTCGTCAATCTCCTTCTCAATGTCAAAAACGGTTTCGTCCACTGGGGCATCGATGTGACCTGCGCTTGAAGCTGCTTGGATTGCGGTTTCTTTGAATTCCTTTAGACCCTAACCGAGATATATAACATGCTTATTTTCAAGAAATCATAAAGCACGAAATTCAATCTACTTTATGTCCAGTGGAAATCAAGAGACTCGTAGGATGCAAACATATCTGGGAAGTCTGTTGGTAGATAGATCAAGGGGGTCTGCACTTGTTAATAGGCTTCTTGCCTATTTCAGTACAGTTGCCCCAAGCCGGCATTCTTTCTCATACATTTTCGTGCTGTTGCAACAAGCCATGAATGGATTCTCTAAAGCTACATGTGTTTTCAAGCCAACTGACGTCAGCTAATGGCTAGGAGCTAGGCTAGGCAAGGCAAGGCAAGGCAAGGCTTACCATATTCTATCAACTCCGCTAAGATATTGCATTGCATCGATCGTCCTGGAAAAGTCGTTCTCGGCAAGTTATATATGTTGCGGAGGCTTCTATCAGAAAGGGAGCCTCATTGTGCGCGCGAAGATGCAAGTGAGGTTAGCATAACGTCATCTATATTAAAATAATAATATATATATTTCTAAATTATATTAATTTTATAAATCAAATTATAAATTTAAAATTCTAATTGTTAGGGACGTAACTCCAAACCACAAGGGCCATTACGATAAACTCACGCGCCTCTTTTTTTCGTGTTTAAACAATAAGACCCAGTGGGTTAAAGCCCATATAAAAATCAAAGCATCAATATTACGTATAATAATATATATATATATTAATTATAAAATAATAATTCAGAGAGGAGGCGGCGATACTTTCAAGGCGCACTCACACGTCACTCTCTGCAGGTAGTAAATAGTCGCGGCTTGAAAAGTAGAGCAGAAAGAGAGAATTGTTCGTTCCTCCCTGTTCCATTTCCTAGCGAGATTTGAAGCGGAAATGGCTGCAACGACGTCGTTAGGATTGCTGGCTCCTCTGCATTCCCATCTCAAGATTGACCGCAACAACGTCAACGCTTTTTCTGGTTCCACTTTGACTCGTCCGAGGTTCGGCCATTCTCGGTCTCCGCCATTTCACTTGGCGCTGAAGAACACAAGAAATGTCGCCATTGCTCCTACCATCAGAGCCCAAACCTCTCCCGGTAGATTTCGGTCCTCTCTTGCTTGGCTAGGGCTTGGAATCCATCGCAAGACTTGAAAATGCCTCGACGTTTATCAATAATGTTGATGTTGTTTTTTGTGTTCGTTTAATTGTTTGTAGACTATTTTCCGGATGCCAATTTCTACAAAGTGGAAGCAATTCTGAGGTACCGTCATATTGAGGCGCTCTTTCTTTCTTTGGTTGATCGGTGGTCTTTCTTGACCGGTGTGGCATGGCTTTCTTAATTACCGTTTAATTTTAGCTTATTGAGCTTTGTATCTCAATCTCTTTCTCTTTTTCGGTTGTGGTGGTGCTGGACAAAATAGGCCATGGCGAGTCTCTCCAGTTTCCTTGGTACGAAAATGATGCCTTCTATTTTTGTACTATCTTACTCAATTTATTTTCTATAATTGGGATTTTTAGATAATAGACCATAACTGGAAGTACTGTTTGGGTAATCTTTCATGTTAATAGTATATTTGTTTTTAACGAACAGAGACTCGATGGCAATTCTGTGTCGATGCCTGCATTTTTCACAGCATGTAGGAGTGATCGGCTCATTGCCATCGAATTGATTTTGTCTCATAAGATCCTTTTTTGGAATGATTGTGACTGTTGGTAATGCATTCCTAATAAGCAAATTATCTGCCGAAATCGAGTCTATGTAGAGCCTGTTGCCTTCCTCTAAGTCATTTTCTGCTGAACTTGTGGAGTTTTTTCTCTTCTCTCTATTTTTTTCCCTGTTTTCCATTTTGTTAAGTTTCCCCAACTTAGAGGTTTTCTTGTGTTTGTTGCCTTTTCTGTCAGAGCAGGATCTTTGTGAAGATCTGGCTGCCATTGTTTGAATTAGACCCTTTATGCTTATGAATATTTCCTTGCACCATTTCTTTTGCAATTCTAGGTTCCAGAGTATTGGACTTTGGCCATTATAAAGTTTGCTAGATATTTTCACCAGTTGGTCAGATTTCATACTCTTTTTGGCGCCAAGATGATAGAGTTGTCACAGAATAACTTCTGTTAGTCAATTCCAAAAATCCAGTAAAGCATACCTCCATTTGAAGCTTGCATTGATGTAGAATTTTTTCTTTTTCAGTCTTTCACAAAATTGTTATCAGTTTTTTTTTTCCCAGCATATCAAGAGCTAAAGGAAGATAGTATGCATGATAAAGATTAAGCAGCCACATTGGCTGTTTTTTTTTTTTTTGAATTCTGTGCTCCTCCTTTTTCTTTGAGCCACCCTACCAAAAAGTAGACTATCCTAATTGCTGATACAAATGTGCACTGCAAACATCAAGGCTTTGCTGAAAATGGGTATTCGTGGAGTTACTGTATCTGATGTTCGGGGATTTGGTGCTCAGGGTGGTTCCATGGAGAGGCATGGAGGTGAGCTTTATGCTTGTAGAACTTTAAGGAGTTTCTTCTATTTTCTCTAGATGTTCCCCAAAAATTAGGACTTTTACTGCAGCATGTGGCTATATTTGTTACGAGATTGATCGATTCTCTTTAAATTGAACACAGCCTCATTTGTCCTTTTCCCTTTTTCAGCATTATGTTGCACTAGTTTCTAATGTTTTCTGATGTTCTTATCTAAATAGCATGATTTTTCATATGTTGATTTACTTTTTTATTGCCTTGGTAATTCTCTGACATATGATACTGTAGGCTCTGAATTCTCTGAAGACAAGTTTGTTGCTAAAGTTAAGATGGAGATTGTGGTGAGAAAAGACCAGGTATGTGCTATAAGAACTGGGCAAATTGGTTGTAATTCAGCAGTAATAAATGTAACAAAAATAGAAGGGAGAAAATCGTGCCATAACATGTTCGTCGAATTGTTTGAATTGTCCTGGCTTTTTTTGAATTATCCTGGCTTAGGTTGAAGCTGTTATAGAAAAGATTATGGAGGAGGCAAGGACTGGAGAAATTGGTGATGGCAAGATTTTCTGTAAGTTTTTGTTCTTTTTCTTTTTCTTTTTCTTTTTAAACTTTTTTTCATCTTTTATCCTTTCCATTCAATCTTGAGGCTTTTGTCTATGTGTAAATAGCATATGCAAGGGATTGGAAATTTCTGAATTTGGCTCATTTTAGGTGTTTTAGCTTTATCACTGCATGATTACTCATTACACGGTTATTTGTGGATACACTTGCTACATTCTTTTTTCTTTCCCTGTTTACATGCTTTCATAAGTATTCCACCAACCACCCTGTTTGGTGTTTGTGGTATGAGATTTTGTGACTTACATTTGGGTCCAGTGGTTTCTGGAGCCATTGTGGTTACCAGGTAAACTGTAGTCTTAAGTCATTTCGGTGGTGCTTGGTTATTTTTCTTCAAAAGGAGTAAAAAAGAACTGGTTTGGTTTATGGATGGACCTTGCGCAATTGTCCCACAACATATATAGGTGATTTTGTCATGGCTTCTTTTCATAACATATTGCATTATTGTTCTCATTTGGTGAACTGTGGCCGATTCCATTTAGTTCAGGATTAAGGCTTAGTGATCCAGTGAATTAATCATGAAGCTAAATTCTATGCACTCATCTCTTTAAAAATCACCTTCAAGTTAAATAATGTTCTCAACATCTAAGATGTTTAACTGCAATAGGATCTGCCTCTGCTAGGCTATTCTATTCATGCATATGATATTGCATTCAAGGGTGAGTGCATGTATTATTGAACCTAAAAGGTAGAAACATAACAACTTTGTTTTTCAGTTATTCAGGGGATTTGATATATTGTGAGATTTCTGATGTGTTTTCTTTGACATTGCAGTGGTGCCCATTTCTGATATTATAAGAGTTCGCACCGGTAATTCCAACATCTCAACTTCCCCCCCTCCCCTCAAAAAAATGAAAAGAAACTAAGAGATGAACAATGATTTCTTTCTTTTGTATTTTTGTCTCACGCTATTTCTGTGAACCTTGCAAGCCCCTTGAAATAAATCTAAGCAAACCTGAAATCTGAAATTTCCAGGAGAGCGTGGAGAGAAGGCTGAGAGGATGGCAGGTGGACGGTCTGACATGACTTTGACTGCATAGTTGGTTAGAGTGGCAGTATGTACAGTGCTATATTAGCATCTAAACCCTTTTATGAATACGAGTCTACTTAAGCTTCTACCCAAACTATCTTGTGATGCAGACCTATAGATGTTGGTGCTATTCTATTCTATTGCACACTATATTGTCCGATGACAAAAAGGAAACCTTTATTTCCCAACTTAATGCCCATGTTAGGTAACTCAAAAGGAGGAAAGGGACAATTGTTGCCATCTATGTTGTAGCTGCAATTGAATCATCCATTATGGTTTAAAGACTAGGCATAGGAGATTTTACATAGAAGCTGGTGTGCTGGTTGGTGGTGTTCACATCGCATTTGATGAACTGAAGAATGAGTTTCACTTAATCAAAGTGGCCATTTGGGTTAAATCACAGTGTGATTGGCAAGTGGCAACTGGCTTGCCACATCTGCTTTTCCTATCTTGTGCAGCTGATGAATTCTGTCTTGATGTCTCGAAATAAAAGCCCCAGCATAGCATGTCTCATAATAAGCTGCGAGTAACAATATGCTACCTTTGGCGTCGATAGGTGTCCGAACTAAGATTTGGAATCGGATTACGGATGCTAATTTAAGTACTCTGTTAGATACACAAAGTGGTAACTTACCACGGATCTTCCTGTCTCGTTTGGGCAGCCAGAAAGACAGAAAGTAAAATGCACAAGATAAAAAAATAGACAAAAAAGAAAAAATGAAGGAAATAGACTATCATATGATTGAATGGTGGAAGAAGAAATGACAAAAATTGAACGTAAATAATTGGTCAAATAACTATGCATATTACCATTGGTATCTTTGTACGGAGAATGATGTTTCTATTCAGAATATTCTAGACGAAGTAGCGAAGCTTCCTTCTTTTATCATCTGGGCCAAAGAATGTACATAAAAAAGGGAGAGAGAGAGAGAGAGAGAGAGATTTCGGTATCTCCGATTTGAAAGTCCCTATGCCTAAACTGCGCATGTATATAGGCTGCGCTTTCCCACTGTCTGAAATCGGTTGTCAAAACTTGCCACCTCCTAATATTGTTGATGATTGCAGGCCCAGCGCGTCGTGAATAACTGTTTAACGGCCTACCTGAGGACATCCAAAGGATGTAAAAATAAAAACATAAAATAAAAACATGAGGATAAATAAAATAAGATTTCTTAAGAAAAAATAAATAAATAAATAAATAACAAGAGGCCTCTTCCTCGTTCCTGTCCATCCATCCCTCCTATAAAGACACCAACCAAATGTCTCACACACCGTGTGTGAAAATATTGCTGTGAAGGACAGCGCCTCCTCCTATTTTGTAGCTTTTGAGATCCTTTTGGAAGGTATATATCTCTCTCTCTCTCTCTCTCTCTCTCTCTGTTTCTCTTCTCTCTCCTCTCTGCCATTGCATTTTCTCGTTGCAATTTTTCGTAGTTCCCAACTCCTTGTTCCAATCTCTGCTTGAAAACTGCTCAATTCTTGGGATCGAGGTTCACCGTCTGGATTTTTCATCCATTCTATGATTTTTGTTTCTTGAAGTTTTTGAAGCGTTAATTCGCTTTTTCTTTCCCCTTAATTTCAACTTTTGTTTTTCTTTTCTCTGTGTCTGTGCGTTCATCATTTTCTCCCGATCTGAGACATAGAGTGTGAATTCTGATATCTTAATGCCTTCACCTTTTGAAGTATGTTGTGGATCTGGTTCTCCTTCCCTTGTTTTGGCCGTTGTGTAGCAAGATCGTAATGGAATAGCTTAGATTTGGTGCTTTTAGCGCTTGATCTGTGAGGGACATGACGGTCTTAATTCAATTCAATCTCTTTGAGCTGTCATTGCTAATGAGACAAGGATAATTCGTGTCCTTTTGTATCACTACTCTGCTCCGTTCATTAATCGATCGATATCTGAATGCTTTTGATTCGTATTGTTCGAAATCCGTTGGCTGTTTGGATATTCTGCTGGTTTATTGTATAATAGAACGACTATGCCTTTGTATGCATTTTTGGGTACTATGGCTGAATTTTTTTTTTTTTTTATTTTTGGGTTGTCATTTTTAATTTTCAGATCGTGAAAAATGGGGCTGTCTTTCACGAAGTTGTTCAGCCGTCTGTTTGCTAAGAAGGAGATGCGCATACTGATGGTGGGTCTTGATGCCGCTGGTAAGACCACCATTCTCTACAAACTCAAGCTTGGAGAGATTGTCACCACCATTCCTACCATTGGTAAGGATTTTGATGATCATATGATCATGACACAAAATTATTTTGCAATCTATTTTTTATTAGGATTGGACAGCTTTTTGTGAATGGTTTTGTCATTTTCAGTCATCTTACAAAGTTAACTGGCCTGGTGCCTTTAATAATGATTCCTTTAGTGATTAGAATTTTTACTCCCTTGACCTCTTTATTTTCCCTTTGTTCTGGGGATCTTGCTTGTGAAAATGGAATTTTCAAGTCAAAATATACCAACTACAATTGAAAATTTTCCTTTTCCGTTTTCCTTTTGGGTGGGGAGCGGACTGGTCGCAGCAACCGGATTTAGATTTTGTTTTCCTCGCATAGACTTGATTGCCCCTAAAACTGTCTTTTTTGTCAGGATTTAATGTGGAGACTGTGGAATACAAGAACATTAGCTTCACTGTGTGGGATGTTGGTGGCCAAGACAAGGTATGTTCTGTTTATCATGATAACATTCATTGAGTAATTGTTTGATTTATGACTTTATTATGATGGGTTTGTGGATGTGGGATGCATTGTGTCATGATCTAGTGTCTAAGAACATTCGTAGATATGCTCACTTTTGTGATTTTGTGAGGATTTCAATTCTAGTCTTTAGTCACTCTGCGCATGATATTTGTAATTATGATTCATTGTAAATGGTATTCCTCTTATTTCCAATATATCTGCCTCTTTAGGATTTCCTCTTAGCTACCTATTATTTTTCTTGCAGATCCGACCCTTGTGGAGACACTACTTTCAAAACACCCAGGGGCTTATCTTTGTGGTCGACAGCAATGACAGAGACCGTGTTGTTGAAGCCAGAGATGAGTTGCACAGGATGTTGAATGAGGTATGGAAATGTTTGAGTTTAATTTTGTGTGAGCATTGAAAGTTTAAACTTTAAAGTCAAGAACCCACTGGAACCTGATTTGCTACTTTGGTGTGGTTTTTGTGCTGTATGTTGCATGGGTAGGATGAGTTGAGGGATGCTGTGTTGCTAGTGTTTGCAAACAAACAAGACCTTCCAAACGCAATGAATGCTGCAGAGATAACTGACAAGCTTGGTCTGCACTCTCTCCGTCAACGCCACTGGTAAAAGAAGGATACGATCATCTTTCCCAATTCCAACCAATGCCTGCACCTCTCATATACTGACTGTATAACGTTGTGTATTGCAGGTATATCCAGAGTACATGTGCCACTTCCGGAGAAGGATTATATGAGGGCCTGGACTGGCTGTCAAACAATATTGCAAACAAGGTTGAATCAAGAGGATTAATATTGCATTATCGTAATCTGTGGAACCATGGAATTTAGATTTCTCTGGTTAACTCGCGTTCTTATAAATGCAGGTATAGATGGCACAGCTATTGAGGATCTGATTTGCGACAAAAGCTGGAATACGCGGTAGACATTGCTTCTTTGTGTTGCGGGACTTCCTACCATCCCAAACTTTAATGCCTGTTTAATCATGGTCTTCCTTCTCCTTGCCAACATTAACCATTTGTTTCCTGTGGCTTAAGAATAATTCATAAATTTGTTTATCCGTTAAATCATCTTGTTAGCCATCGTTTTTGTTAATTTTCCAGATATTTTTTGAACTTAATGAACATTAATGCGATATTTCTCAGTCTTTATATATATAAGACTTCAGTGAAAATAATTAATTTTGATATTATATATATAAAATATATAAGTTTATTATTTTTGAATTCATTTAATTAGACTCTTGTGGGAAAGGGTTGATGCACATTTTATTTGCCCCAATCTTATTCGGCCTTACTTAATGAGTTTTACCGATTGGACCAATACGCCATAAAAGAATGCAATTCTCGTTAATTAAATTCCCTTGTCTACTGCCCCCTAGCTGCCTGGTCAGATTGCGGACCTATTTATTTGCAAGAAATGACGTAGGCTTTTAAAGAGAGAACTTGTGTGTGTTTTGTGTTCGTTGGTCTTTCTTTTCGCATTATAGAATGATTTCTCGGAGAAAATTCATTTGACCTTTATTTTATTTTACGGGGAATAATTTCTCCACCATCTTTTCATTTCTGAGTGACAAGTGGTAACCAACGTATGAAAGTGGACGTAGAAGTCCACAAGCACTCAGACGTAGAAATTGTACATACCAATAAATTATAGTTTAATGGTATTAAATTTATTTTTAAAGCTGATTTGAATTTTGAATTTTAGATAATCGGAGTGTAAGTAGAGCAGTAGGAGTGTAGTATAGTAAAAAAAAAATTATATATATATTTAATTTGGTATATTTGTGGGATAAAATAAAATAAAATATAATTAATTTATATTTTTTATTGTTATGGTATTGTTTCCTAAATATTTATTCTTATCTTTTCTTTCTCAATTCATAAATGCAAACGACTTTGTACATGCAGCATAGTTTATTAACTTGTTGCCAATGTTGACTGAATTTAAGGAAAGTTTGTAATTACATTCAAAGGAAATCCCATTTTTCTGAGTTTAATTTGAAAAAATTGGGTCAGTAGTTTAACTTAAGGGGATATAAAATCCCATTTTTCGGGTTTGGAATTTTTGATATTTTCTCTTCGCTCCTATAGAGTGATAAAATATCCGAAATATTGTTGCGACTCGCCTAATTAAGAATTTTTCAAAATAATTCAGCGACTTTTTTCAATTTTGATTTAAAAAATGATTATGGAAAAACTTAATTAACTATTGAATAATTTATTAGTAATTTTTTAAAAATAAAAAAATAATTACAAAAAAATATTATTTTAAAAATTTATTAAATTGCAATATATTTTCTGTACTTTTTTTTATATTGTACTGAAATACTGCAATTTTGAAATACATATTTAAACTATTATTCATTTCTATTAAATAAAAAAAATTATAATTTATCAAATAATAGCAAAATTGTGTTTCGCTTAGAACACATATTTTCAAAATCACATCCATAATTTCAAATATACCCCGAGTCCCTTTCGAGGTCCCTGTATTTTCAAACGCATGTTTCTATGTCTCTGCATGACTTTTCAACAATTATATAATTATTTTTGGAGAGTCCTCGATTTTAGCTAATTATTATTAATTATTGATTTTTATTACCGGCATCCGGTTATGGTTAGTCTGCTTTACAGAATCTGTTTTCTTCTTTCTTTCTTTCTTTCTTTCTTTCCTGTTTCTTTTTCTTTTTTCTTTTTCCTGTCTGTGAATTTCGTCTAGTTAGTGGATGATTTGCTTCAAGCAAAAATTGTAGTCCTGAGATTTTTTGCATATGCTGTCGATCGTGGCTTGGTCGACCGCGTCAACTTGGCCACGCATGGCCATGCGAAAGATGATGAGCGAGACCGTCATTATTAGGTGTCCTGGAGAATACATTTTTCTTTGTGAATTGGTCCTGTAAATTTTGTTTGTGATCCCTGCGCAGATTTATATAACCACCAATGTCGACCCAATTTAATAAAAGGAAAGAATTGAATTTGAAGGGAATTCTGGCCCCTGTGTTTAATTTGGAAACTTTCGCTACTTGATAATACTTTCCTTTTTGGGAGATAAAAACTCCTTTCCTATCCGGGCTGAGACTGGGTGTTTTGTCGAGAGGCCGACCTGAAGCCCATTCCAACCCACGGGCAGTGGGTCGAGAAGGCCGTACATATTGCGTCAGGAGATCTGGGCGAGATGGGCCAGTAGACCCAAGTTCCATGCCTTTACCAATATTGATAATAAGTGAATAATAAGTGATAACTAATCATAAACAAAGAGGATGATAATTGATGAATAAGCAAAACCCATTATTATTGAAGAGAATGATGGCAAGCATCATAAAATAATCGGGAAAGTTATCAAAAGCCTCTCCCTCTAGATTGCATCCAACCAATACACCAACCGGATAAGTGGAATTGTAAGCAAATTTGGTTCATCCGGGCAAGTGGAAATGACACTGTTAGCAAGCGAAATTGTCTGTTTCAAACTTTCCTGAGAGAATAATAATGTTGGATATGGTTTCATTTTGGAGGATGGGAGGAGGGTTCTGGAATTTGATCCCGGTAACTTCTTTCCCGTAGTCGACCAGGCTAAGTTGTCTGGCTGACCTGCCAATATAATTGAAGTTAAGTTTTGGTGCAGGAAGCTTCTAATTTGACTCCCTAAAGCCATCGACAGTCAGCCCAAGAGGTTTAATTCTATGTCGCCACTTAAAAACTAGAGGATGGCCCTTTTGCTTTTAAAAGGAGTAGAAGGCAAGGCAGGCTTAGTTGGGTGAAGGAGAACAAACGCCATATAATCACTAATTGATGGAATACATAAAATAGTTTCCAAATATTTCCTTTATTTTGTACTCCACCCTCCATAAAAAAAAAAAAAAAAAAAAAAAAAAAAAACTATTGAGCCGTTGACTTCGTTAGTCGTGAGTCTGTCTGTAATTTAAGAAACATTTTCAGTGTGGTGAAATATATGTCTAGGGTTTAGCTTTATTGGCAAGAAAAGAAGTTAGCTCAAAGTTCCTGGAAGATCGAGTTAGAAGCTTCAAACATGGATCACTGAATACATTTTGGGGGGAAATTTTTTGGGGGCAACATAGGCTTCCAACGAAGGCTATGCTTGGGCATGTGCCCTTCGGCCTTAGCTTAATTGAAAATGTAATACATTGATTATGAAAGAATATGTATGTTAAGAGAACTTGTAAAATTCATGAAAAATAAATAAATAATAATAATCTTATTTTATAATTTATTATTTAAAAAAATTATTAGAAAAAGGTGGAAAAAAAAAAAAAGAAGAAAACTTAATAAACGTCTCCATCAAGCGTGGGCTATTGCCACTGAGGTACATGTTGAGTGGCGAATGTTTGCAAGTTTGATGTCTCTCTTAATTTCCCAGTCCGGTCCCGCTAAACTTCTTCAACCTCATTACAACTTCAGAACAATAAAAATTATATAGATTAATATACAAATAAATCCATAATTTTACACATTTTGATAAATATATATCAATTTTTTTAAAAATAATAATAATAATAATTAGATAATTCCATATAAATTAAAAAAAAGAGGTAAACATCTATCATGTCATTAGTATATGTTAACGAATTCTATTAATGTACACATTTGACATATGTAAACATAAAAGGTTAATCTCAGCCAGGCTACTCGGCTGGTTCAGTTGTCAATGTGGTTGAAGTTTTGGCTCATGAATCGTCAATTTTAATCCCCAAAGCCACCGACAGTCATCCCAGGAGATCTTATTCCTTTCCGTCACTTGAAACTATATCCTTTCACCTTTGATAAGAACAAAATCTAGATTTGAGGATACTTCAACGGTAAAATATATATATATATATATATATATATATATATATATATATTAAAAATATGAAAATAAATCAAATTATTTTTATTATATAAATCATAATTTAATCACTTTTTAAATATATTTTAAAAACAAATTAAAAGAAAGAAAGAACTATAGAAGGCTGGCTTAGTTGGGGGAAGAGACATAAAACGAGTAATTGATGGAATAAATAAAATGGAATTTTTTTACTCTTTTTAACCCCAGCCTTCGAGAGAGGCCTGTACTTTATTGATGTGATTAGAGGAGGCCTGGTGGGAAACAAGATGCCAAGAATCTGAGTAGCCAACTCATCTCCCTCTTGGTCAGAACTTGCCAAAGCCACCAAGAAGAATATTTTTGATTTCTTCTCTAGACCCTTAATCCACACCAGAATTCCATCCTGCCCAATGACACTCTTCTGTTGCGTAATATCTGACCTCATGTCCTGTTACCAGAGCTTCGTCACTCGATCCCTTTGAAGAATTATCAATTTTTCTTAAATTGATAATCTAATGGAAGCTGGAGGAATTAATGCACGCATGTGGTGGGCAAAATGGAAAGGCTCATGTGGCCTTGACATACATACATATATATACATACATACATACATATATATATATATATATATATATATATATATATATTAGTAGCATGATGTGTCTAAATATAATTTGAAATGAGCGGCGATTGGCAGGGTAGGACTTTTAAAAAGAGTAAAAAAAAAAAAAAAAAGTGACAAGTAGAAAATATGAGTGCCGAAAGGAGAGAATTTATGCTTATGTTTGTTGCTCTTTCTTCCTTCTAGACTCTCCCTCAGAAGATGGTGGCGAATTTAATATTAAAAAATTACTAATTTCTTACTTGCATTATCTGTAATTTTAATTAATTTATTTAAATTTTATTACAGAATTATTTTATACATTGCATAAAAAAAAATATATCATAACACTTATGACACTAAAGAAAATATTAATTATAATAAGTATCAACAAGCAAAAAAAAAAAAAAGTTTCATTTATATTGAATAAGTGAATAAAAAATTAATTAGAACTAAATAAAAATAAAAACTCATTAAAGATAAAGAAAATATAGTGGCCCCTTCATTTTATTTTCCTTATAAGGCATGTTGCACAGCAGCAAATAAAAAAATGATAAAGAGATCTTATAATAATTTTTATTTATTTATAAATTTAAATTAATTATTATTATTACTCTCTATCCATTTTTAATTATTTTCTTTTTTCTTCTCTATATACGCACGTGAACACAAATCTAGCGCTCACACTCTAGGTTTTCTCGACATCAACACAGAGCAGTTCCTTCTGTGATTCTGAGACGAGCTCCACTTCATCTTTTCAATGTTGTTTTACCTTCTCAATTATATCTTCTCCATTCATCTTCTAGTCGGAAATATGAGCTTCCCAGGACTGGCCCAAATGGACTGTGAGAACAAGAGAGCTTGTGAAAGGTCATATCAGTATGGAAAGTGGACAGGGAGAGCATCACTCTGGAGTAGTTTATCATGATTCAATTGGTGGAAATTTTATAAATTAGGCTGATTTTTATTTCCTTAAATGACTTGATCAATTGTAAATTAAATCTCCATAACAGATTGTTGTGGAGATTTTACTGCGGCTTTAAGGGCATCAATTAGACTGATTCTTATTTCCTTAAATAAATTGAGGAATTGTAAAATAAAATAAAAAAAATCAATAAATCTAAAGAAATAAAAAAGAATCACTGAAACTCTGAAAGAAGAAAAGACTAGAAATAGCTGAAAAAGGAAGGAACAGCGTGCCACTTATCATGCTCCATTAGTATATATTAGTTTTCACCTACACCGTGTAAAATTTTAATATATTTATTGAGAATTATATGTTTAGTTATATTTTATTTAAATAAAAATATATACTTAAATTATGAATTTTTTTAAGACAAGAAAATTGGGAGTAATTTTTTATTTAAAAAATTAAAATTAAAAAAGGCATAAATTATTATTTTTTATTTTATTTTTTAAAAGGTAATTTTAGTGATTTATTTTTTATTGTCTCTAACAAACTAAAAGAATAAATTATTTTTTAAAAAAAAATATTTTCATTTTTTCAAATTTTTTCTAATTATGAGTATTTACATTGTATAAATTTTAAATACATAAAAAAATTGATAAAATAAATTGAGTAAATTGTAATATATGTTAAGCTATAATTGAATAAATTAAATAATATTGAAATTTTAATTAAATTAAAATATTAAGAAATATTACAAATTGAATATTAAATTAATATTAAGTATTTAACTAATAACACCATAATAATAAAAATTATGAATTAAATTATATTTATTTTAGTTTAATAAATTAATAAAATTAAATAAAAAATTTTATTGCATCAATGTCTTATCAGTTTTATATATTTTTTTTTTATTTTGTAGCAATTATCGTATAAAAATCTGGTTGAATCTTTCTTCTTTCTCCAGCCCATCATCTGCACATAGTGAAAGGCATCGTAAGTCCCTCGGATACACTTCGTATAATTTCTGTATCCGGCAGTGGAAGACAGAATGTTGCATCGGGACATACATCGGATAAGGACACGCTTTTTACACGTTGAGGAAATATGTCCGACGCGATAAAACGTATTTATTAAAAAATAAATAAATTAAACATGTGTTTTAGAAATGACAATGATATGTGTCGGACACGTTAAGAAGACACCAGGACCACGAACAGGCGTCTCCATTAGTTAAGACCCACCGCTTCATTCAACCATCCATCTAACTCTTAAAAAACAAAAATAATAATAATAATCACCCCCAAAACACTCACCAATCCTCAAGATACGAAAAGTATCCGTTAAATCGTGATTTTGAAGTATCTATCCAAGATAGGATTCGAAGTGAACAATGGGAGGAATGAAGAGGGTTTAATTTTTTAGATAATAAACGGCACCGTATCACTCCGGAGGCAATCATAAACTTGGAAATACTTTTATAGCAACTTATCTCACGAAACTTATTTCTACGGATATACTATATATACATATGTGTTTCAATATTTTTGATCGGGTCAACTTTTAAATATATATTTTTTTATTTTTATATATATTTATTGAAAAAATTGATTTTACATACATATTTCAACAATTTTATACAGGGTCTTCTGTCTGGACAATTTTTTTTTAAAAAAAAATTGTTTTAAGGATACATAGGGGACAAGGATATTTACTCTTAAAAAAAAAAAAAGACAGAAAAAATAGATTTTGGAAACTCCAAAGTCTCACCCGGAAGGACAAATATTTAATTAAAAAAATAAAAAGAACATTGAAGAAGGAATATTCAAAAGTATAATCTATGAAAAAAATTCTTATCTCTCGTTTCCATGTTTTCTGTGTCTTCATTCACCGTCTTTCTGATTCTTGTTGAAGCATCGTAGACATCAACATGTATTCTCTTCTTCTCTTTTTCACTTTGTGCTTCATTTGTTGGGTATCTTTTTGGCCCCCTTTATTGTCATTTGATTTAATACCTCTGTATTCACCCTGCATCTCTCTTTCACACCAAGAACAAGATGAAATCAAGGAAGTAAGCAAACAGCACATTGCTTGAAGCCGTCCCCGACGACAAATCGTGCAAATTCGGATCGACGGCTTGCAAGGGTCTTCAAAAATTCGGCTGGATCAACTGAAATTTTCCGGTTCGCCTATCCAAATTATATTTTTCACCAACTCGGCCCGGTTTAGTGGCCGGTTCACTAGGTTACTGGTCTGATTGATTGGACTGGGCAGAGTTTAATTACACTGAGGAAAAAGGAAAAAGGAGTAACTGACGTTGAAACCTTAGACGAAGACTTTGGTCTTCACAAAACTTGTATTAGTAATTCAAAAGGAGTAACGTGTGATAGAAAAAACGAAAGTGAAAGGGACAAATTACAAGTATAAAATTCAAAATTATCCTTTGTGCAAGCACTTTGTAAATGTAGCCTAATTTATTAACTGGTGGAGCGTTTGGTGGGATCATCAATTTCCAATATGCTACTTCGAATTAGTAATAACTTTTACTGTCAAACAAACCTAGTTAATTTTTGATTTTTTTTTTTTTTCTCAATCCATGGTTTCAAAATCAGAGGCCTATATTCATCTATTATGATCTGTCGTGTTATCTTTAACACCAGATGAACTTAATCTCACCTTAAGGGCTGGTGAGATTTATTGATTTTGTATTTGATATGGGAATTTTATCTCTACCTAAGATGAATATGTTTATGGGATGGAAAATGCTTTTGATGACTTCCCATGATGAAAAAATGAAAGTTTATTCTCTAGTCTCTGACCATGCCATCTTTGATGAAAAAAATTCAAAATTCGGCTGGTAAGGACGGCAGGGTCCACTTTTCCTTTGCACCATAAGCAAATAAAATAAAATAAAATTGGACCTCGCCGTTATATATACTTCGTTTCACGTCAATTTATTGTGCCAAGCTGCCTAGAGTCCAACTCCGACCACCATCTCTACCGTGTATTCTCTAAAATCCAATACCCAAATCTAATCTCTTCATCACTCAAAACATTTGTTGGTTGGAGAGAAAACAGAAATGGATGCTCTGGAAAAGAATTACAATCGTGCAATAAATTACGACGGCGAAGAGCATACGTACTTAAGGAAAGGTCCATGGACCGTTGAAGAGGACGCCATACTCACCGATTACGTGACCATTCACGGCGAAGGTCGCTGGAGCAGAGCCGCTCGTTGTGCAGGTTAGCACGTCCTGAGCCTTTCTGCTTTGCTTGCGTTTCCTGAGCCAATAATTGAACATGTTTGGCATGTGGCATATGTGCAGGATTGAAACGGACCGGTAAAAGCTGCAGACTAAGATGGTTGAACTACTTGCGCCCCGATGTTCGAAGAGGAAACATAACCCTTCAAGAACAGCTTCTGATTCTTCAACATCATTCACGCTGGGGCAATAGGTAGACTTCTTTTCTCAAGCAATTGATAATTCGATATTATTTTGATTTATTAGATAATTTCTTTCTTACTTGAACTTATGTATGCTGAAATTGGAACGCTGAAGGTGGTCAAAAATAGCACAACACTTGCCTGGTAGAACTGACAATGAGATTAAAAATTACTGGAGAACCAGAGTACAGAAGCTGGCAAAGCAGCTCAAATGCGATGTCAATAGCAAACAATTCAGAGACTCTATGCGCCACGTTTGGATGCCCCGGTTGAGTGAGCTGATCCTGGCTGCTGATTCCAGATCTTCCACGGGCCAGTCTTCCGGGCCTAACTGCTGCACGAATGGAAATTTTAATTACCAGGGCGACGATTTTGATCATATCCTTGGAAATCAAACAGGTCATCACGTTAATGAATTTGGGTCTGAAGGGGTCTACCCCAACTTCATGCCCGAGCCATCGGGCTGTTCATCGAACTCTTTGGATATCCAGGTGGCGTCGGAACGAACTCATGATTCTCAAAATCCGGCATTTATTAATCCAGGTGGCATTCAGACCGGGTCCGGTCTGGGTCAGGAAGATGATGGGGCTTCTTGTGGATGGCACTGGCACAGTACAAGTTACAAGCAGCAGCTTGGACAGGATATGGAAGCAGTGGAATTGGAGCCTCCGAGCAACGGCTTAATGGTCGGCGGGGACTGGACTTCTGCGAATTTGTGGGATGACGACAATTTTTGGTTTCTACATCAACAGAAAATGTGAACATCAAGTTTTTCGTTTGTTTACGTCACGCATCCAAAGTCGTTGAATTTTGTAACATTTGACGATCCTAATTTTCCATGTGATTAAAACTAATATTTGAAAAAGATAAAATAAAAATAGGTCGCAATCTACGGCTGTTACTAATTCTATCTCTTCTTCTTCTCTCTCTGTCCATCCACTGGGAATGGACTTGTTTGCGCCATTAAGTTGAATGCTTTGGTGCAGGAGCAGAAACAATAAATTTCGATCTTTTGTGCATAATGGCAAATTTTTCATGTGCATGTTGAGATTCATATTTCAAACGTTGTTTTTCGGCGTTCTACAAGTGGGAAGTACATTAAGTGCCACCAGAAAAAAAAAAAAGAAAAAAAGAAAGTGGGAAGTACGTCAAAATCAACAATATGGTATTATTTCCCTAGAAAATTAAAAATGGGAAAAGACCAACAATGTAGCACTCCATACCCCCTGGCCAAAAAGACTGATTCGGTCCTTTATTTATTATTATTGTTGTTGTTAATTGGTTCCAACCAGGCACCAGCATTTGAAACAGTCAATTATATTGACAATTTTAATATTAATAGTTTAAAGTTTATTGGTTTCTTTTACAGTTTGTGAGAAAAGGTTGATGCGCATTTTATTCGCCCCTTCTTATTCCCCCCCCCCCAAACCTTTTGGAGTTTAATCGATTGGATCAATACGAAATTACAAATCAACAATATGATGAACTGTAGTTGGTCGATAACAATACGCATAACAAACATCAGTATTAATTTATACGCAATCAGAAAATTCTATCTAACCAACCATAGAAGGTGGGCAAAATGCGTTGACCATGACCAACCTACTTTTTTTTTTTTTTAATAGGATTAGGATCCATTCAATTGAGATTAAAAGCTAAATAATTTTAATATTGATTTTTTTTTAATAACTCGTTAGAAGATCCATGGGCCTATATTATACAATAAAAGGAAATAAACAAATCTGATATATCTCCTTATATCCACAAAGTATAGTATAAAAATGGATTGATGGATTAATATGGCTGTGGACAAAGCGTAATTCCATCAATTTTTAGATGATGGCTGTTTTTAAAGTTCAACAAACTGACGGAAGCAAGAATTGGCCTCGGGGTCTTAGTGCCAGGAGGGCTGCGGCCATTGAAGTTTGAAGTTGAAAAAGATCTGACATTCACCGTTGGTTGCAGCTCATTACTAATGCTTGCGCGATTCAACGGGTTGGTGACACAGGCTTCCTCGACCAAAGCACTTACCGCCGCAACTGTTGAAATATGTGTACTTTCTATGAACTTCTGAAGTCTAATTAATTCATTTCCGGTGCAATAAAGAAGTATTTTTAATAGCTTGTTCGAGGTCCACAAACCGAACTTGTTCATTGTGAAACATTGGACTTGATATAACCATAAGACAACCTTTAATTCAACAGCTGTGGTCAGTGCCTACGTTGCTTTGAGGTTGTTGACCAAAAAGGCTCCAGGAGGACCAAAGCAGTACCGTACCGTACGATTTTAAACCGTGGTCGGATCAAGAATGCAGCGAGAGGATTTCAAATCGGGATTATAATATACACTAATCATAAATTTTCATACAATATAACAAAATGAATTCTCGAACATAAAAATGTTCGATTAAAAAACCTACCCCGAATAATAATTTTAGGCTCCGTTGATTTCATTTTCCCCTCTGGCGGGTCCTTTGCCAGGTCGATTCAACATTAAACAGATTAAAAAAAAAAAAAAAAAAAACTATAAAACGTTTAGGTGAGGTGGGCTGGGCTGATGGATAGTTTAATCGTAACATGGGTCCTCAAACTTATGCGCCCTTGTTGCTTGGCAAGAAGCGTTTTGTTTTTATAGCAAGTCAAATTTTCTTTACAGAATTGTCATCTGAATTCGATTACTTAGAAGCTTGCTTCAATAACTGCTAGAAAAACGTATCAGCCCCTAGTTGGAAAGTTGGTGTGATCATTGGGAGTGGCATGGTTTAGCTTGGTAGAGCTTGGGGCGACTGGTCTAGAGTTTTTTTTTTTTTTTTAGCACAAATAAATTTATATGACTGTCCTTCTCCAAAAATGGAGGGCTTGGGCATTCGAAGCAATTTTGAACTTTTATTGTTCTACGGCAAGAATGTTTTATGGGAATATAAGTGTACTGGGCCTGGAACTAACTTGATGGGAAGGGGACCATGGGCTCGAGCTTAAGCGAGCTGCGCTTTTTTTTTTGTTATAGGAACTCACTATGCTGAGGGGCGATATTGGGCTTATTAGCTCTAACGAAAATTGAATTTTGTGCTGGGGTGTTCGTCCAGACTTGTTCCTGACGGAGATCTCAGGCACTAGGAATTGTGCTCAGCAGATAGAAATTAATGAACAACTTATCACTGTTTTTACTCCTTGCTGCCAGTGGATGCACAAAATTCTAGAGGGACCAACAGATTAATTAAAACATAGATATCATAAACAAGACGTAAGATGCAGGATTGAAATTGAAAAGATGTGATTCATTACAAGGAAGAACAGTCCTACCGTTCTTAAGGCCAAACGCACGATTCAGCTATTTTCCGGCTATCAGAATCTCCACCTTGGCCACGGTCATGCTGCTCGTTGACGTGGGCAATCTCTTGAATCCCATGGTCTGGTACTCTGTAGCTGCTCTTATGATTTGATTCCTTGGCTTCCAGCTTATAATCACATGATAAAAGATCGTTGTGGCTGTATCTGACTGCAGCTTCCATTATCAATATCAATGAAACCATTCAAGTGTAGATGTGTCATTAACAGTCATCACCCCTTCTCCATATATAGTCATGCTTTGCTATATGAAATCAATAAATTGAAGACACGAAATTGAAGTTTCTCCATGTAATATTCTTGCGTTGGCCCATCTAATCTTCCTTCACAAAAGTCAATGGGCGCTGGGGCTACCTCAAGACTCCATCCTCGAGTCTGAAGTCCGAGAGGGACAGACAGACGCCAGAGGAGCCCATATATCTGCCGCATCACCTTGAGTGGCTCATGAGAATTGTTTGGGCTAAAATTCAACATCTGTGATTGTCTAGTGGACTTGCTCGACGGGACCCTATAACACAACTTTACTCACTTCATTTGACCCAACTTGGGGAATATGTGGATGAACACATGAATTACTGTATATACACCGGTATAAAAGCAACGCTTCATAGATTGAGATTGGTCATCCTCATAATCATCTCAGCCAGTCAATTGGATTTCACCAAACATTTTGGTTCAGGAAATATACCTAATTAAGCAAGCTAATAGATATCCTGAAGCTGCCTACAACTCTGTTTGAAGTCATTATTTTACACAATTTTCAACAGAAGCATTGGCTATTTCACAAGTCACTTTCTAGTTTATCCAACTGCTTTGGCATCTTTATTTATCTTAGTTGAGAATCGGCATATCAAAAAATTCCCTCTTGCTACAACATTTCATCCGCTTGGAGAATTGGACGACACAAATTTGGAATTACATATATAGTGAAGTGGTGTAACGTGGGAACTACCATATGTTTAACTTAGCATTAGCCATTTATGTGCGGCAAGAATACTAAACCAATGAACGTGCAAGACGAGACGTCGGTTATCATGTAACTTTCATTCATATTCCTACCTAAATCAAAGTAACTGTGGTCTGCCACATCCAAGGCCAACAAATGGAATGATAATTGGGGATTGACTGTGTACTAACCACCCTAAGACTACATTACCCACTCTCCAGTCAGTCCAATTTGACCTTCAACCTTAGAGGTTCTCCAGATCTGGTCAAACTGAGAGTGTTTGTTTACCAGTGGCAGTTCTGGCTTAGGTTATTGAGCAACCTAATCTAATAATTGCTGGTTTATTAATTGGATTGCAACGTTCCACCTCCATCAATGCAAACCCGTGACTGAAACTGTGAAACGTGGTCCAATGCCCAAGTCCTGGTTAGTTTTGTGTCCTTGTATGTGTCCCTTTATATAAAGTCTACGTTTCTTTGCCATTTCCTTTGTCTGTAAAGAAGCGGACCTAATATTTCACTATTTGAAGCTGGGGTAATGGTAATTATCAGACTTGTAATGGGCTACGTAAGTCTATATACCACAGAAAAAAATGCAGTGAAAATTAGCCGTTACAAATTAATTAGCTATGTTGGGAAAAGAAGGGCCAAGGCACTGTGTCTTTCTAATTCATTTCAAAATATGGTATCTTTTGCAAAATATGAATTGAACAAGTGGAATTTTATGTTAATTACCATAAAAAATAATCATGCTCTACCACTTTCGAGAGAGGTCCTTGTACAACGTAAGTACAAAATATATCTACGCACCCCCAGAACCTCAACGAAGAGATGAACACGCATTTATTTAACACACCTAAAATAATAGGCACATACCACAAAAAAAAAAAAAAAAAAAGCTAAAAAACTGAAATTCCTGCGGACCGAACATTTTTTGTGGTGCACCATCGACTTTAGCGTCTACATACAGGTTCAAAAGAAATGTGTTTGTTCTTTTCGTCTGGTCGCCTAGTGTGTGTTGCTTAACTACAGCTAATGTGTAATTTAACATTGGAATGCTAAATATAGACATTTTCTAACTCTCATGGAATGTATTTGCCGACGTCAGGAATCTTAAAGAGGTCAAGCCTGCTATCTCCCAAACGACGAGAGAATGCGACTTTCTTGTATTCGCCCCAAGTGAAGGGCTTATATAGACTGGGATGCTGTGGAGAGACCAATTCTGGCAGGGGACTGACCCATGTATTAAGTGGAGGTGCTGCAAAGTACATCATTGACATTCTTGACTTGAATGGGTTTGTCAATGCCCTATGTCTCACGCTTGGAAATCTCCCGTTCGTTAAAACCTGAAATTCACCGCGCATTAATAAGGAAATGAGGTTTTGGGTCGATCAAAATCTATAAAAAATAAAAAGAAAAACGATTTATTCATTACAGAGTAGATGCCAACCTGTAACGCGTCACCAACAATCACGTAGAATGAGGTGGGATCAGGAGGGACTGGGACCCACATACCATCGTGCAAGCGGATTTGGAGGCCGGCAACATTGTTGGATCGCAGGATGGTCAAGATCTGAGGATCGGAGTGCTCACCAAATCCGGTAGTTTTGGGTGACGGGTCCCAATCGTTGAACTCTTTGACCGCTGGATAGTGATTAATCCGAAAGAGTGAATCGCTCTGGGCGTCTCTGACGAGCCTACTGAGGGAACGCTTCTCAGGTAGCCACAAGCCCTCAGCCAGTAGATCGAGAATCTCACATCCTAATTCTCTAACCCTTTGTATGTAATCATTCGCGGCACGGCTGCAAGAATTGTCACGCTTGCGTTAGAAAAAGAAAATCCTTCATCATATATGTGTTAAAGAAACTGACTGTCAATTATTCCCAAGTTTTATTTTTGAACATTTGACCCTTTTTTGGAGCTGTTTTCATTCGAGCGTCTTTGCTTGCAAGGTCTTGATTAATGCCTTGATTTGATTGTAAAGTTGTTGGCTTCTCCACGACTTTTTTATGTACATGTGTTTGTAATCTTAGTCTCTAAATGCAAGTGTGATGCAAAATTTCATTTTCGTGATAGGAAAGTTTTAAAAGACTTTTCAAGAAAAAATGGGAAAGTTTATAAAGGTAAGAAAAGTAAAGGCTAAAAAAAATCAGATTGGAATATGAAAAGTACATCTCCTGTTATCATTATCTTGTCCAGTCTGCTTGGCCTAATGTACGAGGCTCAATCTAGAGCAGGACAAAATTGAATTCCTTGTGTTTTTTTTTTTTTTTCTACAGAGAATCATATAATATTCTTAGATAATGATCCGTGTTACATTATCTCTAGTATAATGACAACAATTAAAATATTAAATTATGTTAAATGTGCCTTCCTCTTTGAAAAATATGGCTTTCACACTTAATTAAAATAATAATAATAATAACCACGACGTTGTTCACACAAAACAAGCATTTAAGTAGCTGGCAGAGATTTTTAAATTATTAGGTTACGCTGACTAGTGAGAGCCCGTTTCGACAATTGTTTTCCTAAATTTGTGACATGTAGGCCCCCCTAGCTGCCAAATCGGTATAAGCAAACATGCCAATGTTGCACGTGTACCTTTGACATGTCCTAAGTCAAGCCGCAGGCTCCCAGAACAATTTTAAACCACATGGAGTCACAAGAACAAGCTACTGAAGAACAGTGACCTATAGTCTTCCGAGTTAAATAATTCAATTGTCTATTGAGTTTTATATATATGGGTCGGAAGAATTCTGCATCATGTTGCAGATTTCCTGATTTCAACTTATGAAATACACGATCTCTTTTCTATGAATAATATATATATACACACACACACACACGATGTAAGAAAGGGAAGAAAGTCAATAATTGTAACTTGTGTTCTGTGCTAATATTCAACCCTTGCTTTTCATGAAGGAAACGTATCTTTTTCTAGGATACCAAGCAGTTGTTCTAAACAATATATGGTCCGTCATTTTCGTTAATTAAATTCCCTTATCCACTGCCCCTAGCTAGTGCCATATAACTCAAGTGTTTTAATAATTTGCAATCTTTGTTTTTTTTTTTTGGAAGCAATGAAGAAGTTTCAGTCGAGCCCATTGATTTTCAAAAAAAAAAAAAAAAAAACAGTCGTGCATCTCGGACCCTGTATATGTAACTATCCATGACAATTAAGAAACAAAAATCAGAAACTTGGTCCTCCATCCTTCAATTTCAATCTCTACAAATATGAATATGCAGCCCTAAATGTGCAGAAGGCATTTTGGTAGTCTAAAACATATACAGAAGAATCAACCACATATATTGTACAATACTTACACACACACACACAAAGTTTCAAAGACATAGCCAGAGGATTTGGTACCTGAATTTTTCAGGGTCACTGGAGATGCTTCCGGATCTCTCAGAAACCAAAAAAGGATTGGCCTGAAGGAGAAGATATTCAAGCTCACCTATGTCGCCCATGCGGCCGATGTTTTTGAAACCATAACCGAAAGGAGTAGCAGGACCGGCCAGTTGCTTTTGGGCTGCTGGTTTGGCAAAAAAATCAATAGCTTCTTCCTCCAGTCTCGATATAACATCCTGGTTAACCCCATGATTTGTGATCCTGAAGAACCCATATTCCTGGCATGCTTTCACGATCAATTCGGTCACACACGACCTATTCAAAGAAATATCAACAGTGGGAATTCCCACAACCTTTGTCTTCCTGACACGTATTGGATTCGGAGGAGGCATTACCATTGTTGAATTTCTTGATTGGTTGCAAAGAAAGGAATTAAGAAACTAACAATGAAAACTAATTGTGAGATGGTCAAGAAGAATTTGTGTTTGAACTTTGACCTTCAGGGCTAAGATGTACCCTCGTTTTATAGTCACGCAAGGGAGCAGGAACAGAGAAAGAGAGAGGGCGAGGGAGAGACAGACGGGGGCAGAGGGACGTATGATTATTTTTAGTTAATGCAATGTATGTTGGGGGGCTACAGAGTATTTAATATTTATAGACCGAAATTATTATAGTGAATTAAGGATGAGGGGATGTGGACCTTGTATGTCGGGCGGTCCATAAAGCAAACTTTGTTATAAGACACACATATAGCTGAGGAAATGTGAAAAATAATGAGAGATATAAAGTTTGCTTTATGGGATATATATATATATAACTATTGAATCCATAAAGTCCCACGCTCGAGAAATGGGGTGCGTGGAGATTGGGGAGGTATGCATGTAAGGTGAGAAGTGGCCTTTACGTTTAGGTTGGGGGTCGGGGAGGAGGTTGGGGCCAGCCTGTTAGCGGCTGTTAATTTGTCCCCTATCTCATTGGATTTTTATTTTTATTTTTTTATCTCGTGGCATTAGCTTTCGTTTATATTAAAATATTAAATATCATCATAATAATGATATTTTAGAGTGAATCATCTTCTGTTTTGTTATTCCATACAAAATTCCATAAATTTTTGTCAAGCGAAAAAATTTAATTTATTTCCAGTTATATATCTATAAAATTTTCTTTATTCCTCCCTTCATGAGTAATTAATGCATTCTATGTATAGAGTTAGATAAAATTTTATATGATTCTATGTGGTGTTGGATCAAACAACAGAAGGTTACAAAACCTTGTACTCCAGATAAAATATATTCTTTTAGTATTGCAATTTGGTGGTCTGTTATAACAGTAATTGCAAACCATATGCAAACAAATAGGATTACAAAATTTACAGCAATTAATTTTCCCTTGTTATTGTCTAGATTCAGGATTCAAAAATAAACTTGCTTTTGTCCTGGATACCGTGATTATTATCAATCACAAATTCCTTTTGTGTTTTTTTGTCTGTCAAGGCCAGCTTTCCAACCTTGGTGCCTCGTACGGTAATTGACAGAGAGGAAAAGGCTAAGAAACATAGTCGTTAGATGGACATGTTATACGGGGTCAAATTAAGGAATCTCTCAGATCCCCACTCGAAGTCAGTCAGTCGTCCACACTTCATGGGGTAGAAACAATGTGGAGTTTTCTTTGTCAAACTATCCACTGATGGAATACCGATTAAAACCTCTGCACCTCTCCTCCTAAAGTCCTATGAAAGACCAATGAGTCGTTTGTAGGTGGGCTTAGTTTATAAGGAGAGTAATTATTGATGACTTAATTTGTATCTGATGTGATAAAATTATATCAATTAAAATATAGGGTACACATTAAATATAAAGATGATTGACAAATTATAGGGCCCAAAACCGATATGATTAATTGTTATGATCTACCGCCATGTGATAAACTCAAGTACCTAATAATTATGCTTCTCTCCAACATCTCACTGTTGTATGCACTATGCATACGGGATTATATAACTACATTAACATTTCGTTACCAAATTGCAGTTGGTCACCCAACTCAAAAGCAGCACACGGTTTGGGAATCAGGACAACCTTTGTACCGTCAAGAACAGACAGCGTCCTGTGAGTTCCGTGAAAAGTGTGAACGCGTGCAAAGTACCAAGAAAATGGAATTTTTTAAAAACACGAGACATTTGTCTTTCGGTTACTAAATAATTAAGGGAATCCTCGTCAGACGATTGGAGTAATAAGGATGGACGAGCTTTTTTGGGTTTTTTATTAAAACAAAAAAAAAAAAAAAACAAAGAGGTAATTACTATTCACTTTTTTTTTTTTTTAAAAAAAAATAACAAGTTTGTTCCTTAACTGTTTATTGTCTTCGTTAATGTGGCCTTCTCAACATATATTTATATTCTAATTCCAATTTAATTATTTATTTTCTCAAATAATTAGCTTAGAATTCAAGTGCATACTTTTAATCTGAAAGATAAATTTTATTATAACTAAAATAAATTAACTTTAAACAATTATTTGAACAATTAAATTTAGATACAATGAATAGTATTTGATATAAGTCAAAATTAGTGTAGTTCTTTCTAAAACAATATTAAATTATTTCAAATAAGATGCAGTTTTTCCCCCAAAAAAATAAATTACACATTATTGTTGAATTGTTATACAGTTAAACTTGCATTTTTCACAATACTCGTAATTAGAAGTTAGGGATTGACTGGATATGGATAAATATGAATATCCATTTTAGCATATATCTATGAGCACATCAACGACAGGAAACAAGCAATTTTATGGGAATTGAAGAAGAGTTCTTTAACTTAGTTTGCCTGATGAAAAGAAAGAGAATGACAATTGACCATTGCAGAAGGCGTTGAATTTTCTCGTATAAAAGAATTAAAAACACACTAAGAAATGAGATTTGAGGTTTTAGAATTTTTTTTTAACTAATTAGCTTATTTTTATAATATCATTTTATTTAATCTAAGAGTATTTTTAACCTTTTTCTTTTTACCACGTATGCAAATTTATATTAGTTTAATTAAATATAGAAAATTTTAAATTTTTAATATTCAAATAAGAAAATATTAATTTCAAATATGTTAGATTTGGAATGCATTGATTTCAAAATCGTCACAAAAAGATACTTAAACGGTGGTCCCTTGACTTGGTGATGGAAGCCGGCCAAGCGGCCGACACGTCGACAGGACGAAAAGTCATTGTCAGAATCAGCGGTTTTCCCTTTAGCTGTCGTTGACATATGGGTGGGTTGGTCCTGTTATCTTCTTCGATTGCCACGTGGCGCACCACGGCATAACCCGTCCTTGTCGCCAACAATGCCGGTGTTTTGTCGGTTAACGACAATGATGCAGCACTTTTTGAAGGTTTTTTTTTTTTTTTTGACTGGCCAATAGGCCACTCCACTCACGGGTTGAATAGTCAACCGGCAAAAATGGTTTCTCTTCGTCATTAAAAATTTCCTTCTTGAATTGAAAATTTTAGTTATTTTTTTTAGTTCTACCAATAACAATCGAAACCAAACTTGTAGACATAATTTTAATGTTTTAAATCAACTGAGTTTACGGTTGGAGTAGTCTAAAAATCTCTTCTATTGCAGATTGCACTCCCAGTTTAGCTAAAGAATGATTTATTTATGTTGGAGCGTTGGACTAAGTTACTAACAGAGTTATATAGGAGATTAATATCACGCAAAGATGGACTTTGGTTTGGGGGGCATCTAATGAATCACATAAACTTCACTGGTCCCCGTGGGACAAACTGTCGCTCCCTAAGTTTTCTGGAGGGTTGGCTTTTCTTGATTTTGCAAATTTCAATCTAGCTATGTTTGGGCAAGCAAGCTTAGAGGCTTGTGAAAAATAAAGGCTCTTTGATGTCCAAGGTCCTCTGAGTCCCCTATTATCCCAATAGTTCATACATGGAAGCCAAAACTTGGCTCTTATCCGAGTTACACGTGGCGTAGCATAGTCAATTCACATTCTTTGTTGAAAAAGGGTATGAGATTCTTATTGGCGATATAGCAAGTGAGCATTCAGCGGGACCCTTGGCTGCCGAAATAAAATGATCTTAAGGTCCTTTCACCAGGAGTATCTCTGGAATCGGAGATGGTTGCCTCCCTTATAGACCATGACCTCAAATGGTGGCGAGCTGACCTTATTAAACGCAGCTTTACACCTTCGGAAAGCACACAAATTTAGTCTCGGGTGGCATGGTTGTAGAGAACAATTTGTACACTTTCATTTATAAATTATGCTTCTTTAAATAGTAAACTTACAAAGATAAAATAATTACGTTGAAAGAGCATACTCAATTTGCATGTTGGTTACTTAAAAGATTGCTTAACCTTACTTGCTTACTTTTTCGTCTTTTCAAGCATGCTTAGGAAAAAAAATTACATGAAAAACCAAAGATATACAAGATCATTACTTCGGAACTCATACTTGATTAACAACTATCATAAAAACGTTGGCTCTTCAAAATTCAAGAGCAGCTGAATGCAGAGCTCCAATTTCATTACTAAAGCAGTGATGCTTAATTGACCCGCTGTCCCATATAAGGACATAATGGCATGAACAACGGGTGACTGGCTTGCATAAGTCAGTCTTTCCGGCCATTTGGAAATGATGAGAATCGATAACTTAATGAGGTAAAATTTGCTAGATGTTCAGTAATTGCAATTTCCGCAAGCTCGCTACGGTATCAAAAAACCTGCTTCAGGAAAATATCAGTGTCTCAAGTGAGGCAAGTAGTTCTTTCAGTAGCAGCTTCAGGAAAAAACCTGCTGGTGTCAAAAAACATGTTCGTTTTGTTGGCATTGATGTCCATTACAAGGCTGAAGCGTCCACCATGGACAGGAAGGCTAAGTTGGAAGAAAAGCCGCGCAAGAGCTTCAGTTCGCAGACCAAATCAGGGAAGAGAAAAGGCCCAAAGAATGATGCGCCATGGCAGCCATCGCTTACTTCAATCAGCGAAATACAAGGGGACCCATAGAATACACTGATACCGTGCGGATTAGCAAACTCTAAAACATATGGGTTTCTGACATAGTGCTTCTTTATTTTACCTCAATAATGACCCACAAGACTATTCTTATTCTTGTGCTTTCAAAGACTCAAATTAATGTGAGCAATGGGTTTATTTTTTAACTCTCTCTTTTTTCGACATCTTCTTTCAGGTTCCTATAAAATCAATTCTAAGCTGAGATCAATTTTTCACCTGTTGAAAATCAAGTTTTGCGGGTCTGGTCTCTTTTGGCCAATGAGCAGATCAGCTTAATGTATTTATTATCAACATTATGCCACAGGTAATTATTTTCTCTTAAAAAATATTTATATGATTCAAAATACTTTTGATATAGAGTTAGTTAGATTCTTTTGATACAGAGTTAAGCGAGGCATTATCATAAATATTATAAAATTATATATATATATAAGTCATTAAACCATAAATAACGTAATCCTCCTTAGGAAGTGGGGACATGTAAAACTTTCCTTTTCCTCTGCCTTTGCCTTTGAGGCAAAAAGGCCGTTTCCATTTCCATTTTTATTTTCAAGGGAGGACGTCACGCGGTTCAGTGCAAAGCAGACGCGAGACAAATGTTCAGATAGGACGCAGTGCCTAGAACAGCGGTGGACAGGACAATTATGAATTATCCAATCGCACGAATCCCCAAATCAATTAACATTAAACAGCCAGTGCGTAAGACTTTCATTCCCCCCCCCCCCAAAAAAAAAAAAAAAAAAACAAAGCACCCCACTGATTTTTATTTTTATTTTTATTTTAAAAATCAGTTCCCTCTGTTTTCTACATTTACAACCGTGTAAATTTTTAATCTGGTCTTTCGCAGAACCCTTATAGGGTTTCCTTTACTTCACACAAAGACACAAAGGGAAAGAGGAAAAAAAAAACAAGGAGAAGAAGAAAAGAAAAGAAAATTAAGAATCATGGTGGGTTTGGATTCCGATGATCTGAAAGGCAGCCAGAACCACGAAATAGTAAATCAACGGCCAGAAGATCTCCAGTTCAGTGGAGGCGAAGAGGTGGAAGTGTCGAGCAACGAGGACGGATTCGGTGGCGCGTGGTACGCGGCTACCATTGTGCACTTCCCCACGAAGTTAGCTTTGAAGAAGAAGAAGAAGCAAAAGGCAGTTGTTCAGTACAAGACTTTGGTCACTGATGATGGGTGCGCCCATTTGATCGAATCTGTGGACCCCGCTCTCATAAGGCCTTCGCCTCCTCGTACTAACCCTGAGGATTTGAAGGCATTCGAGGTAAACGACGCCGTTGATGCGGACTATAGGGATGGCTGGTGGACCGGCACAGTAGCCAAGGTTTTGGAGAATTCGAGATTTAGGGTATACTTTGATAACCCTCCTGATGTCATCGACTTTGACGGAAAAGATTTGAGACCCCACCTTGACTGGATTGACGGAAAATGGGTCCGACCTGTCGTGAAGCAGGTTTGCTCGCTGATCTGCTGGGTGTCATTGTCATTTTTCGCTTGTAAAAGCTTGGATTTATTTGTAAATCAAAGTTTATATCTTTTTGTTGTTGTATTCATTCGATTTTTCATGTAATTTTGCAACCAAACTTGGTAATCATTAACTACAAATTTCTAAGTATTTGTTTGTGTTTTCTCTTGAAAAATCTCTGATACACCGTTCCATAATTTTTTTTTCCCGCTTAAATGTAAATAGAATCTAAATTAGTCTAGAATCTATATAGCTATTATTTGTCGTTGTGTTTTTCAACCCATTTTTCCTTTCTCTTTTTTTTGGTGCTTTTTGAACTTTCAGTTTCATAAGCGTAGTCATATAGGTCGAATTCTTTATATTGACTGATGATAATGCGTGAGTCTGTAGTGCAGATTTGTTTATGTATTTGCTGGTTTGCTACAGTCTCTGCAATCTCTAAAATTTGATGGTCAAGTTGCCAGTTCTGCATAATTGACAAAGTTGAAGATCATTTTGCATTCTTTTTTAACAATGTGAATGATTTGGTTTTTTGATTGGATAATTATAAAGCAAACAACAGGTTCGGTTTTTAGCTCTGGCACACCAGTGGAAGTAAATATTGACAAAGGAGACATTCAAGATATTTGGTACCCTGCAATTGTCATTAAAGGAAATGTTGAGGACCGCACTTTTTTGGTGAAGTATGAGAATTCTGAAAATGGCGATGATTTTGGGATGGTGAAAGCTATTGTTGGCCCACCCCATATTCGGCCTACTCCTGATTATGCTGACAGAAATTACGAGCTGCTGGAAAAGGTCGATGCATGGTACGACTTTGGTTGGCGGATTGGAACCATAACAAAACTTTATGAGGGGAGGAAGTACATTGTCTTTTTTAGGCTGGGAAATGAGAATAGGGAACTTGATCACTCAGAAATAAGGCCTCATTTTGAATGGGTTGATGATGAATGGATTAGCGACTCCAAGGTAATAATGCATTGTTAGCTGGATTTTATTCAGGAATGAGCAATTTATCTTTATATGGGCTTTTTGGTATGGAAAAGAAAAGGGAAGGGAATCAGAAAATGAATTTCAACCATAGTCTTCTTAGCCAAAAATACAAAATAAGGATGCTTAGGCATGACTATGACTGTATCTTTAATTGGAAAATAAACCTTGGTACAGTTGTTTACCTTTGAGTCATTTACTTGAATCTAATTAATGAGTTGTGCATTCAGCGCTCATTGGCTCTTTGAACTCCATCATTAATTGTCATATGGTTTCTCAGAACCTGAAAATAAATATTGGAATGGCTAGAATGCCAATCACCAGTGTCTGCAAAATATGCTGGGAATCAGCTTCCTAGGAATACTTTCCAACATATTTACCTGCAGACAGTTGGATTTTTTAACTTGGGGCATGTGTGCAGTGAATTGTATTTGTTTTATATTGCCAAGAGGCTTGTGCCTTCAATTGATTTAGTTGGATATATGTTTAGACACTTTATACTAGGTTGTATGGGTGGGAAGATGATGAGTAATCTTTCCAGTCTTATCTTGTTTAATTTATCTCTTCATATTGTTTGTCAAAGCTTATTGTTTTACAAAGCACTGTCTTCCAGCTTTGGCTTGGAAATTGAAACTTTGTTGTAAGAAGTATTTCTATTGAGTCATTATGTATGATTTATTAGATTTCATATTGAGCACATCCACATAGAATGGAAAGAATGCAAGATAATATAAAACAGATCATTTTGTCTAATTCTTAGATTATGTGTTTTGTTTGCTACCTTAGTTCTGTGCATACTATCACAAAAGTGAGGCTTTTACCCTTTAAATGTGTCTGTTTTGTGGGGAGGGTTGGTCTGTTTAGTATGAGCTTTGTGATGCAACATGACTGTGTATTCATGTAAATGGGACAACTACAAAGAATTTTAAGGGATCAGCTGTTGCCAGTGTTATTTTGACTGGTGGGATCTTTTGGTGCATTTTATTTTGGAAAGCTTGGCTAGAATCCAAAGAAAAATCAAGAGAGTTTCCATTCTTCTTTTCAGTAGTTTAACTAATGGGCCTTTGTCTCTAATCAGGAACATCTAGGTGCTTCTGAGGGTAACTTGAGGTGGGTTGAAAGCTTATGTGCTTCTGAGGATAATGCCAAGGAAAAGGCACCTTCTTCTACAAGCCTACAGAATATCATGGAGTTGTCAACGGATTCCAGCAAAAGTTTTACAAGCAAGAAGAGGATAAAGTTAGCAGATTCTTGTGATAACAGTATGTCTTCATGTGCTTTCAAAATTTTAACAGGGGGAGACAATTTAGAGGTCCCTTTGTTTGTGCAATTAAAGAAGACACCAATTGAAAAGACCACTAAACAAAAGGGTTTTTCAATCACACCAAAAACAGGAGGCAAAGGAATGAAAAACTCCAGAAAAACTTTGCTCAGTGACCAGCCTTCTGGTAAAGCTGAGAGCCTTCCAGCAGGAAAGATAGTTGTGAGTTGAATTTTCTGTCATGTTTCTGCCGGTAATTTGCACTTGAATAATTCTGTGGTAGCATAATATATTCCAGATTTGCTGTTGCATTTGAAATTCTAGTTAATGGGACATGTCTGCAAGACCTGGGGTTAACAGATTGTGGCAGTTTGTTTGGCCAACAGTTACACAAATGCCGAAAAATTTATTTCATGTCTGCCAATTTTGTCAGGCTGGAAGTTTTATTTATCTCCTGTAATAATTGCTGACTCAAGTCTATCCTATGTGATTAGAGAAATATCAGTCTTCCTGTAACTGTAAAAGATGGGGTCACTACCAATGGTTGGCATAAAAAATGCACTGCATAGCATGTGGGATAGAGTTCACCTATGATGTTTCCATACAGGTCATGGAAAGAAATCAATAGGATGTGTTTCTGTTTATTTCAGCTTTCTTGTTAGCATTCATGAATGTCTGCATGCATCTTTCATTGTTTCATGATCTAGGATTCCCAAATAATTTCTTTAATTCCTTTGCCTCCTCCTTTTTCTTTTCCATTTCTTGTTTCTCTATCTGAATGGCCTCCTCTTATGGAGAATACCATACAACAGAATTTTAATGAATTGTGCTACTAAACTCAGGTCACAAGGAAGGGAAGACCTATTAAATCACCATTGAGAGATTCATCTGATCTAAGTATAGGTATTGTGTTCTTTTCTCGCTAGCACATTTTGTCTTGATTGCTTTGCTTATTATATGAAGGATACTCCATCTTTATTATAAAAGAAATCAAAGAAAATTTTGTGGTCATATTTAGTTAAGAAGATAAACATAGCAGGTGTTGCCACTCCAAAAATTAATGGATGTGAGGTTATTTTGAAAGAAGCCGAAGTTCCTCTTATCTTTGGGTTACAAGCTAAGGGGATTGAGAAACCATGTTCAAAGGATGTGAGTCAACATCCTAAGGAAAGGCTGAAGCTTGCAAGGAATCAAAAGAATAATTTAAACAATTCAGCAGAACAAAGCATGGTAAGCACTGCAATCTGGATGTCTCTATACAACTTGGTTTATATTTTATTTTCACAAGGAAGAGGTCAATGAATCTGTGAACAAAAGTTGTCAAATCCAACAGTACCTTTAACTAATGATTCAGGTAAAACTATTTAGTTGCTGTAATGCATAAGCAACTGATTTCGTTAATTTCGTGGGTAATGTCATTTGTGTAGTTTTGAAGCATTTAATTATGTATGTTTCTGTCACATGTTGACCAACAACAACATACCTGATGAATGTGTTGCATAGTTTTCAAATTTAGAAGGGTTAGATATAAACATTTCTATTGTTAGCACTTTTGGCTGGCAGTCATTTTAATTTGGCATGAGATATCTGTGCTCTTTCTTATTTTCCAATCTAACATCTGCATTAGACATCTATTGAATTTTCAATCAGTAAATCTAATATTACAAATGTAGTTTTAATGTCAAAATCAATCCTTCAATTCTTTTCTCTAGAAAATAAATTTTGAGAATTTTTTTTTTTTGTTGAAGATAGAAAACAAGAGAAAATTAATATAATATATTTTACAAATTTTATAATACTCTTTTTAGCTCTTTTTGTTTAAGAAGAGCTAACATACTAAATTTGAATTGTAAAACCATGAAAACTTGTGCCTGCTCAACTTGCTGGTAATTTTAGATTATTCGCATTCTTTATCTGAATGTGGAGAGGAAAGCACCTAAATAGGAATTTCCTTCCTATTTTTTGGTTTGTTCCTAACTTGATGGCTTTCTGAGATTTTTTTTTTTTTTTGTGCAGGAATTTAATCAGCAGGCATCAGGAAAAAGCAATCAAATAAGAAAGCGAGGAAGACCACCGAAACTTGCATCCACAAGTCCAACAGCTTTAGACACTGGTATAGAACTTTCAACCACTACAATAATTGGCTAGATATTTTTATGTCTTTTACTATAAATAAAAGCATATTATTGCAGGTAAGGACTGGACCAGTGTAGAAATTCCTAATGAAATGGTTGTAAAAAATCAAACAGCTGATCAAGTTGAACCACCAACATTTAAAGTGGTGGATCCTGCAGGTATGAGGGGCTTAGAACTTAAAAACATTTTTTTAGCCTGCCCACAGAGATCTGGAAAATGGAGCACAATAATAGCTGTATGTGAAATTTCCTTCTAAGAATGTGTAGAGCATTCACTTGCTAACTTGTAGTGTAACTAAATTCATTTACTTTTATGGAGCATTTAGGATGCAGAAGTTGTGAGAAAAATCAAATTTCTAATACTAGTGTTTTGATGGCCAGTGGACAAAAAATAGAATTTTTTTCATGTTTTGTCTTCAATTAGGGACAAGCATTTGTTTCCTGCCTTCTTGGATTTCCAGGTGAAAGGGACAGTGAGAATGTTTTCTCTGCCATTGAAATTTTGATGCACCTCAATTGTGTCTGAAAAATCTATATGGTTATTTATGTTTGGGTGAATGGTTCAATACTGTTTAAACTTTTTGGATATATTCTCTGAAGAAATTTGACGCATAGAAAGATTGTTCCTTTAGTCATTTTTACTTGGACAAGCTGGGTGCTATCATACCTTCCTTTTGTAGTGTTTACATGGATGGGAAATGGTATGAACAAATTTTTAGTGTTGCATGTACACCCACATAACACAATCGTTATCTATAACCTTATCGAAAACTAAATATCTTTATGTAGCTAGAGATAAAACCGGTGAAGCCTCTGAGAGAGGTTACAACATAATGGAAGTTGACATGGCCATTGCCGTAGCACCAAAGATTGTGGCTGATGATGATCAACCTTTATCAATATTGTTTGGCGGAATGCACTCTTCTGCTGGAGACTTAAGTTGGTTTCTTAAGACAATTCAATTGTACTCCTTAATAGCATATTTTTTACTTGCTATGACGTTCTCTTTTTTTCATTTGTTTCCACTCAGGAATGTCTTCTGGTAGTAGATCTGCTGATGTAAGGAATGAGTCAAAGGGGACGCCAATCGATGGTGCAATGAATTCTTCTGCTAATGATGCCTTCAATAGCACACCCGTTAAAGATCTGTGCCTACCCTTTGTAAGAAGGTCACCAATTTGGAAAACAATTGAATCTATGGAAGCATTCCAAATTGTGCCACAACAACCACATTTTCATCCTTTAGCTGAATTTAAAGAGGAATATCGTGAAGGATCTGCCATTGGATATATGGTAACTTTCACTGGTTTGTTTGAGAAGATATCCTCTCTGCAAATTGAGGATCCAAGAAGCAAATTTGAGAGCAGTTTGGAAAGTCTACTGGACTTAGAGAAGCTTGGATTTGACGTCGCGGTGCTCCAAGCTCGAGTGAATGAATTGCTGTCACTTAAAGAAAGCCAAGAAGAGCTAGTGAGTCAGTCAAAGGTTGCTGAAAGGGAAAAGAGGGAGCATACGGACGGAAAACAGAAACTGCACGAGAAGATTAATGACATTGAAAAGAAGATCTCAGAGTTACGAGAAGAACTGAGTGCATCCAATTTAGAAATGGAGGCAAAGGATGTTGAGATTGCCAGGTTGAGATCACACCTTGATTTTCTTAGTTTACGCATTGAAAATGCCAGCCATGATTTTGAGAAGGTAGCAATTGCCCCTTGGAATTCGCTCTGATGCACCGGTTTCCCGTTCAATTCCTCGCCTTTCTGTGTTCACTTGGGCTTGCAGAGCACTGTTGATTTGGGAACCAGTAAATTAGATTTCTGGATCAATTCACTCGTGGCTGTCTTTTGTAAGTGTGGTTGTACTTAACTCATGTAGCCTGGTGTCCATGTACACACCATCTTTTCCTGGATGAGAGTGCCCAGGCATGTGGACTCCCGCCTACTTCAAGGGTCTGTGCGAGTTTCAGTACTGATCCAAGTAATTAAGGATTCAGCTGATGACTCTGATTATTAGTTGATGATTGATATACGGTTAAACCCTAAGTTGAGGGATAGTGCAATTACTTAATAACCGGCGGTTTTGCTTTTTGGTTAGAAAATAAAAAAGTAGGGATAATATTTTGTAATAATTTTAGATTTGAAAGAGGGGTGTAAAAGAAAATGGGAAAAAAAATTGAAAAAAATAATTTTTTAATAATTGTTTGAATAGATTAAAAATAAGTTAGAAAGAAAGTGATGTGAAAGTAAATTTATTATACGAATATGATGAATAAAAAAAAAGAAGAAATAAAAATTTAATGTATACAAAATGACAATTATGCCCTTCAATTAATACCTGTAGTTCGAATATTTAATTCTTTATTATTTTATTTATTTGTTTTAAACATTAGATCAAAGAATGTACGAGAGAAGTGGCTCGGGTCATCAAACACGCTGCAGGAAAGATTTTTGTCCTTTGGTTTGGTTGGTTGTAGTGCAACAATAATTGCTAAAATGGAGGTTATTTTCGTAATTACACCGATCGGGTGAGAACAAGTTGTCATGGGTCCCACTCACAAAATTTCCATCTTTTCAAACTATTTTCTTTGCTAATTTATACCCAAACAACAGAAATTGCGCTTTTCTTACTCTTTTCTTTCCCAACAATTTGGTTCCTATCAGTCTCACTAAGCAAACAAGCTGCTGTTAGGCTTGATTTGAGGTCATATGGATTTGATGGTGTGTTTGGATTTAAAGTGAAATATGAAAAAACAAATTGTGAAGAAAAAAAATAAGAGTAAGTAAACGAAAATTTTAATTAAATATAATATACATACAATTAAATAAAATAAAAAAAATAAATGTACATATAATTAACAAAAATATATTGTTAGCATATTGTTGTTAGTTTATACATTATACATTGTTTTTATATTTATCTTATTTATTTATAAATTATATTATTTTATTTGAAAAAAAAAAAAAAACAGTGCAAGGTACCAAAGCAGGCCCCTAGCCTCTCACGTCAGTCCACACCCCCTACATCCGATAATTATTTAAATGATTTTAAGTGTAATCTTACGTTATTTTGAATGATCACGTGCAGGGACAAATAGGATTCGGCTCATTGATAAATACACAAACAAAAAAAAAAAAGAAAAAAGAAAGAAAGAGATTTTTGTTCCCTTTTATTGAAGTTCCTATTGTCCAACACAAAGCAAAACATTTAAATTACAAGAGCGAAAATTTATACCCGATATTTAGTTTCTTTATAATTAATTTCTTTTAGAACATCAGATAATGTAAGGCCTTAAAGGTAAAGTTATCCTAAAATTGATGCCAATAACTGCGTGCAGAGCTAATATAAAATTAAAATCTTTCGTGGTAAGGTGAGATTCGAAAAAGAGAAAAGAAATGTTTGTACTTCAAACTAAGTAAGTATATATTAATAACGATATTAATCACTAGCTGTTGATTGGCGGGCCCAAAGGCCCAAGTGAAAGACACAGCGGGGCTCCTTCCATAAAAGCCGTCGCCGAACTACCTTGAATAGGTCTGGCGGCGGCAACTGCATAAAAGAAATCTATATATATATATATATATACACAAATATGGTTGCTTTGGTTAAGTAGTAATTGGCGAAGGGTCAAAATATATTGGGTCATAAAAATGGGTTCGGCGGCCTGACCTGTCTCAGGCCCACCGATGTACCGAATAAACATCAGGTCAATTATTAACAAGTAATGAATAGACCTTTCGTACCAGTCAATCCAATCCACATGGCAAAGATTGGACAAGACGTTGATCGTGCCCGGCTATGAAAAATATAAGATGTATGCATTTTGGAACCCAATTTCTTCGTTATTTGCATCCAACTATTTCCGGTCTCCCTTTTTCACAAGTTGGCCAGCTTCGTTTTTTGTCGGCCATGTTTACTTTACTCATTGAACGTTGTACGGCTGCGGCCACTTTTATTTTTTCCTGACGAGGGTTTTACTATCAGCCAAAACGGGTTTCCCGAGAGAGAGAGAGTGACATCTATTGCGGCAATCCAAGTTTGAGTTTTTACGGAGGAGGAAATGGGTTAGAAGCCTTGTCGTCGTCAAACTCACGGCTGGATTTCACGGACGTTGATGATGGTGGATTCTATGGCTTAGTTTCTTGTTTCCATTACCGTTTTAAATCTAATTCCTCATCTGTATAATCATTTAATTCAATGATCACGTCTATTGGTACACGTGTACTTTTGGTTGTATCGAAATTCGTCCTCTTTTCAGCTTAAAATTGATAGATGTTAAGCAAGTATATATTTGGGCAAGCGACAATTCACCGATGGTGCAAGGCCATGCACCTTCTATGTACTTCACAAATTCACCGACCCAGCTTCGTTAATTGCATTTCTGATCAACAAGGTAGCCGAAATTCATAGCACCTTGTTTGGGACCACCTTTGTATCTACCTGAATGTCTTAATTTTTTTTTATTCTTAAAATTCCTTCCCATAAAAGTTCTCCGTACATCATAAAATAATAGGAAAATACTTGCTAAACATAACACCGATAAACACGATAAGGCACAACTAATAAAATAATAAAGATATACTAATAATAATAATAATAATAAACAAATTGGGTTAAAGAAGAGAGAGAAAATATAAAATTTTGTATGTTATTTTAAAATAATAATAATCTTTTTAATTTTACAATTGATACAATATTTATTGTTTTATTTATTAATTTTTAATTAAGAGAGAAAAAAATATTTGTATTATCAGATTCATAATACAATATTTATTATTTTATCTACCAAATTTTAATTAGGAGATAAAAAAATATTTGTATTATTGGATCCGTAAGGATCTTATCTTAGTAAACTCGATTTGTTTTTTCAAGGAAAAAAAAAAAATTCCCCCTAGACAACCTCGTACTTGTTCTACTGTCAATGGACCCAAACACAAATGACGTTACACCACGATAAGATATATGTATGGATGGAGTGGATTGGTATCACCTTCGCAATCAAAAGCGAACTCGCCTTCTTCTTGTACCAGGAGGAGTTGGACACTCGGACCAGACAGTTTACTGGAAAAAAAAAAACACATAATTTTATGATCTCGGGGCTTCAATGAGTATTACATATTGTAAAGGAAAAATGGATGATGACCCAAAAAGGATTAAAAGAAAAAAAAAAAGAGAGAGGATGAATGATGTTTACATTTTTTATTTTTAATTTGGTAACATTGGATTTATTATATATATATATATATAT